>BPLR01007143.1:0-65235 GCA_021605095.1 Caerostris extrusa | reverse complement strand
CTTTCACTCCCAATATTACTTTCGAATTGAACGCTGTTTTTTTTTTTAATTTTTATTTGCTAATAAATACATATTTATTGCTGAACAACATGAAATTAGGCATAAATAAATTACAAATATCAAAAATAAACTTTCAATTCATCATAAATTCAACTTCATCAATTAGACAAGCTATTAAGTAAAGACAGCTAATATATATTGTGTGCAATTTTTAAAAGTGCAAAGTATCTAAGTAACACACCGTAAAATAAGACAAATATTGAATTTACTTACTTTTTATTTTAGAGTCATTGAAAATTAATAATTTGTTTGAAATAGTGTATGAATATGTATGTATTGGAAATTAAGTATAATTATGAATATGTATATATTATTTTTTTTTTTTCCGCTTCTCGACAATGGTACTTAGATCACGGATGGCAAACGATAGCCAGCTATAGTCTACTCTGGTACTAACCGGCCCGCGGTTAAATTTTAATTGCGGTTCCGAGGCTAATTAAAAGCAATATATTTATATTATATATCATCTCCTTTTCTACTTGGATTAAATATTATTTTTTTCCTTTTTTCGACTAATGATATACAATTTTTACTTTTTATATAAAAAAAATAATAAATTTTTTTTTAACTCTCCGTGGCTTTTATTTGAACAAAGGGAGTACGCGATTGGTTAAATAACGTATTTGTCAAATCATTTACGTATATTATTTACCATTTACTCAGTCACGTAGCATTCACCAAATAACTTCATTGTCGTACTAAGGGTGGCATTCAATGCTATTTAGCCTTATATATATTGATATATATATATATATGTAAATATTTAATATATATTTATTTATTGATAGAACAACATGGAATTATGCATAAATAAATTATAATTCTCAAAAACAAAAAACTGCATCAACAAGACAAACTAAAATATAATGACAACTAACATATTGTACGTTGTGGAATTCAAATCTATTTTTTTATTGATTGAATAAGTTTATTTTTCTTTTATCAACATTTTCTTTATTTTTCCTATTCTCATCTTTTACCACGAGACGCATCTGTATACAATAAAACAAATTAATTAAATAACATGGTACTCTTAATTTATTTCATAAAATTAATTTAACTCTTTCTGATAAAATTATTGCCAGCAATTTGACAATTTCGTGAATTTTTTTTTGTGATAAAAAAGAAGCTAGTAATTAAAAAATTTGTTTAGAATCTTGTTAAATTATATAATTATAGATCTTGAAATTAAACGGTTTCAACTTTACCGTCCTGTTAATGAATCTTTTATCAATAGAGTTTTAATTGAAACATATTTCTGAGAATCCTTTTCCTGCAGTTAATTTTTAATACTTTTCTCTTTTACACTGTGTTTGTGAATATTGTGTTTCAAACACAATATTGTGTGACAAACACAGTGTAGAACCTGTGTTTGTGAATATTTGCTAGAAACTGACATTCTTTTGAGAGATTCTCAAAAAAATTTGCAAATATTTCTGACGACATAGCTTTCCCCAAAGTATTCTCTGTACAAACGCTATAGAATATATATATATGGTCAACTTACAAAAAGAATATTCTCCAAATTGAATAACTTGTAACTAATCATATATATATATATATATATATATTGTAACAAAGCCTACACAAGATCTGTCAATTAA
Source organism: Caerostris extrusa (assembly GCA_021605095.1). Classification (NCBI taxonomy): domain Eukaryota; kingdom Metazoa; phylum Arthropoda; class Arachnida; order Araneae; family Araneidae; genus Caerostris; species Caerostris extrusa. The sequence goes on along the minus strand of BPLR01007143.1, from coordinate 63,571 downwards.
AATACAACGCTATAGGATTAAAATATGTCTGGTTTTTAAACAAATAAATATAAATCTATATTGTTTTATAATATTTATTGTTATAAATATATTTTGTTAAAAGTTCAAGTTATTAAATTTGTTTGGTAAGCTGACTATTTAGAATATTCTAGAACGAAGTTTTCGAACACTTTCCCCATTTATGCTCAATATGATTTTTAAAGATATATATAAAGATATATTCTCTTTCGTGTCCCCTTCTTCACCTTATAACTTAGCAATAGTCACGAAATGAAAGAGCTATAGAATTTCTGCCAGAATGAATAGCCCTTGTCTAAATTATGACTTGAATCTTCAAGCCCTTGAATGAATAGACATTGCCAGGTATAACTGTTATTCATGCTTTCAGTAAACGAATCTTTATTTCCTGAACCTATTGTGTTTACCAATAAGAGGGTCCCGTCACTACGTGATTCTAAAAAAATCAGATGACCTTCAGCCTTCTACCTTCACCTCAGTTGAAAGTTAAATAGAATAAAAAGAAAGTATTCTATTCTATTTCAACAATACTGGAATTCCTGGCCAGCTTTTATATAAGTTCTTTTTCCTTGCCCATACGTAAATTTCGTATCTTAAAATGGAAGGGGTTACTAGGGTTTGCCATAAAAACAATCCTGTCTGAATAAAATCAGTAGTTACCATATTATGTTGTTTATTTACAAAATAGACTTGAAAGGGAATATTTCCGCTTTGCGACAGCCAATTTAGCGCCAAAACCAGACCTTCACGTAAGACAGCCCAGATTGAAAAGTGTCATTTGTAGTACAAAAAAAATAACACAACAAAAATACTACTAATTTATTTTTTTAAAATGTTTATAAAATTTGAAAGCAAAATCGTGAAGAAATGGAATAGGCAAAATAATTCTTAGTTCACGAGATAACTCAATAATTGAATTATTTATTGATTAATGGATAATATGCTGGGATGCTGCAATGAGCTATTCAATAATGGATTACTTCCTGTTTTTGATAAATTATTTTATTTATTAAATTAGGTTTTCTTCTGCTTTTATGGGTAATTTTATAAATTACTCCTGTTGATTTTATGAATACAGCATTAAATACAAACAGAGCAAAGACAGCATTAGGAACACTGATATTTATACTAATTCTACACATGAACACCAGCATCAGATTTCACCATAATAATAAAACAACTAAAAACTTCTGAAACTCGAGGAAGTTTCATATATATATCTCTATATTTTCTTTTCTAATGCAACTGGAAAACACTTAGACATGGACGTCTTGGATGCCTTAAGGCAAGCGCTGCACAGACGTTACTCACTTTGCATTACCCAGGGGGCGCGTGTAACTTGAAGATAAGCCACGGACGCGGAGTAACAATGCTCCCTCAACGCTCTACGATCCTATTAAGACCAGGACCTACGGTTTTAAAGTGGATATATATATATATATATATAATTTCCATGAATAGAATTTCCATGAGCGACTTATTGTTGTACAATGTGTATGTTAGTATGTAATGTGCAGCAAAATAAGATTTAAAATATAGTATATTTGTAATCATATCCATCTTTTGCAGCCGTATACTTAATTAATCACCACTTTATATTGCCATATAATCATTAATTAGGTTTAAAAAATACTAATATTTTGGCTGTGGTTTTTGTTTAATAGGTAAAAAGAATTAATCAAAATGTTTAATTGGAGTTAATTAATTAAAAGAATTTTTAATTTGTTTTAAAGAAAAGGACATTTAGATTTTAATCAATTTGAATTTACTAGAAAGGATACTTATTTTAATTCATAGAAAAAATGATTTGATTAGATTCTTTTTAGTGATTCTTACACAATCAAAAAATGTTACATTTTAAAATTCTCTCATCTGTATAATTTATATGCAAATTCTTTACTTTTCATTACTACAATTTTAGGCACGTTTATATAAGCATTTGGGTACTTTTTTTTAACAAACAAAAATATAAACATTGAGATTTGAGACAGTACAAAAGAGGGAAAAATCTGTTTAACTCATTGAAAGGCGATGCTTTGCAAGATTCTTTTCAGTAACTTTTTTTCATGCATCGAAAAATTTTAGATCTCTAAACTGAATAAATAGTAAAATTTAGTCATAATATTTCCCCCAATTTTTACCGTCTTAAAACAATATATAACGATTGAAATTATTTTTAAGATACACGTTTCGAGAAAAAAAAAAGACCCTTCAATTTGCAAATTCAATCTTTAATTACGCACTTAATTATTATGCAATTAATTATGCAGAATAAAAAAAAGTCTATTAATTGATTATTTTATATAAAAAATTATTTTGCAATTTCGTTTATGTTTTATATTATTTATTATATGCTGATTTTCTGAGTTTCTAAAGTTTTGCATTCATAAAATTAAGGCTTATAGGTTTTATAAGTTAAGGTTTATAGGTTTTATATTCATAAAAAAATGTGCGTTATTTCAATTATCTTCCTTACTTCCATCGTGCTTAAAATTTGCCCACTTAGTAAAGCGTAACAATTGTGAGAAAATTTTTAGCAACTTTTATATTTGAAATGAGTTCTTTTACATGTTGGAGGATTTTTTTTCAGCTCACAACATAATATATATACATTTAACTTATTGCAATGCAAGGAGTTACTATACAGCTAGTAACAAATAAATGCTTTTCATTTTGTGACAAACATTTTAGACTTGTGAGGAAGGGATGATTATATAGATAGAAATATCGAGTAAAAAAATAATTTAAAAATTTGTATGAAAAAACTATTCAAACTGTGGAAGGTTAAGAAAATAATATCTTAGTGATAATGGAAGATCAGATGACGAGTCTGCACATTTTGTGATTGATAACGCTTATTTGACTACTTTATTTACAAATGCAAACTGATCCTTTTTGCCTTATTTTATTTAAACAAGGTTATTTAAAGTCGCCGAGTGGAAGATTTTCGCCAACGTAAGGCTAATCGAACAATCGGTAGAATGTTCAAAGAGCCAAGAGATCGATGACTCTCGCGATAACGCTGTTAATGAAATGCCGAAATCTGTTCCCGGCCTTTTGTAAACTGTATGGGAATGGGTGGTGTCCAGGAGGGGATCTTGTAAGGAAAGCCGCAGTCGGTGTCGACAGCCCCCAAGCCAGTGAATAACCTCCCAAGTGTGTTCTTCCCGCACAAGTAGTGGTATCTGGCAGACATAATTTGAGACACCGGAATGTGACATTTTGAAAAATTCGAGATGTTTCCATGTACAATATTTTCTTTTCTCCTTTGCGATTCCATGTTAATTTATTGTTTCGTTTTATTTTTTTATTTTATTAATAAATTATACGTATAAAATATATAATTATAAATTATACGAATATTACGGGTTTTTTGTGAAATTATTTCTTTTTCGAAGATGGGATTCCATGTACAATATGAATCCTGAACATGGCGTTATTTTACTGATTCGACATTTTTATTTTTTATGATAAAATGCAAAGACTGTTACTTCTTGATGGAAATTCAAATGGAAAGAAACACGTGATAACCAAATAAAACGTCGAGGAGTATTTGGGTTTGTCTTTCTGTGCAAGTCTGCTACTGAGAAATGCTTAAATAATATATATATATATATATAGATATTGTTTTTTTTCTTCTATTTTTGAAAGAATTGTTAGCATTTTTTTTTTTTTTTTTTTTTTGAGGTATGCGTTGTTGTTTGTGGGAGTCGACTGAAAATTGTTTTCTGTAGTTTGGCTCTCTACATTTATTTGAAAACTGGATTCTTGTTTCTCTTGTGATCTATATTAAATTGGTTCTCAGTTCTCATATATATTTGTGGTGGTGGGGGATTGCTGTATATATACATATACATTGTATATAATCACATTTTCCAGTTTCTTAATACATATCTGTATATATATGTATGTCCCATAAATATATACATATATATATAAGAAAATTAAATATTTTTGCATTTATGATTACATTCCTGGAAATTATTTATTGGATTAAAAAAAATTCTATGTCATTTTTTTTTTATCTTTGTAGGCGGTTGGATATTTATCATGTGGATATTTATTATGGGGATATGGGTCAATATGTTGTTGTTTCTTATGGCAAAATGTAAACTCAATCCATTTACATTAAGCCACTGGCCAGTGTCATACGCAGTTATAAATATTTTTTGTATTCAGATATCTGCTTAATTCTGTTTAAAAGTCACGTGTTCTAATATAATGTTATTAGTATGATGTATTTATCCATTTTAAATTGCAAATGAATAATAAATATATATTATTTATTTTTAAAAAAACCAAGAAATTTGCTCTTGATTTATTACATGCATATATGATTTCTTCTTCAACATGTGTAAGTCACTGAAGGCATTCGATACTGCAAGTTTATATGTGGTAAACGTTATTGCGGGTTTTGAGGTATATTATTGAATGGGTTATTGTGGTATTTTTTATTGTTTAATGTGTTTTTTTGCAGAGATGGTTCAACCCATTCTTTCTAGGTGCGAGTTATTTTATTAGGGTTTGAAGCTATAAAATCTAAAGCAACACCACAAAAACATAAAGAACTTTTATAAAAAAAAATATAGTATAGTTATATATTTTAAAAATAATTTATATTTAAACAATTCTAAAATATTTATAGTATTATACTTCAAATTCCTTTGTCTACTAAAAATTAATTATACAATCACTAATCATTATTTTAAACAGTGCCTTTCCTCAAAAAATCTAACAGGAACTAATTAATGAAAATGAGATCAGCTATTCGAGATCCTTCCACTTACACTGGGATGAAATACAATTATTCCATGTTATTATATTTGGCCATTGGCCATTTTATGAATAAATTATTTATTCACTATTTTTATTGAAAATCGGAAAAATAATATTTCAAATTTTATTCATTTCAGCACATAGTCTAAAATATATAGCTCCAGTAAAACAATACATTTTTTTTTAATAACTTAAATAACGGTTACGGCAAAAGTTTTTCTTTTTTTGTTATAGAAAAATGACAACTTCTGAAATTTTTATCTCTGTGTATAAAATATATTTTCAATTTTTCTAAATAAAATTAATAACTTTTAATTTCTTAATAAATGATTTTTTAATTATGTAATTTAAATGTTGAATTTTTAAACATTTTTGTATATAAATAAAAGTACAAACTGTTTGGCGGCACCTTTTATTTATTTTCTTCCTAATTTTACGACAACATATAGTAATAATAGCATAGTAACTAAATTTATCAAAACAGACATCAATGAAAGTAAAAAAAAAAATAAAAAAATAAACAAAACAAAAAAAATACCCTACAATTTTTTTCAACTTTTCATAAATTTTTTTCATTTTCTCTTAAAATATCAATCTGCCATAAAAAGAAAAACATTTATTAAACTTGTTTTCAATCTGATATTTTCACATTACGAACAGAAATTTTTTTTCCCCTCAAAAATACATTTTCACATTTTTGAAAACCAGTAAAGATTGTGTTTCTTTTTTTAACCTACTGGCCCATTAATGAGCAAGGAGGCTTTATTGTTATATTTTGAAATGTGAACGTAGTTCATTGTGTTATTGTAACATTGTGCTTTAAATAGCTCATAGCCTTCAGTTTTCTCGGTATTTTCACACTTGTCTCCACATGGGGTCCTCCATTACTTTAAAAGTCAGTAGAAGATCGTAAATCATCAACATTGGCAAGTGAAGTGTGATAAGTTAAAAATATATATAGTTATAAAAGGTTAACTTATATTTCCTTTGCTTATAAAATGTATCATTTATTCATTTAATTCAGCTCTATCTGGGGGGCTGAATGGTCGAATGGTACCACAGGTTTCGGGTTCGACCTCCGAATGTTTGTAGTTCGGAATCCACTTTAAACCGTAGGCCCCAGTCTAATATGATAGTAGAGAGTTGCGGAGGTATTGTTACTCAGCGTCCGTGGCTTATCTTCAAGTTACACGAGCCCCCCTGGGTAATGCAAAGGGAGTAACGTCTGTGCAGCGCTTGCCTTACAGGCAACCAAGACATTTGTCTAAGTGTTTGCCAGCTGCATTAGCACACACACACAAAATTAGCTCTATTTGAATGTCTGATTTGGTATATATCATATATTTGACATATATTAAAAATATGCATTGACAAACAGTCAACGCATATTTTTATTCATTCAGACATGGAAGAAATGTAGGAAACTAATCAATGTTTTTAGTTATGGACCTAAAAACCTTAGAAGTTTACTTCATGTGAATTGGCGTCAGAACGCCGATGTGCTCTTATTACAATAGAATGGGAAATCCAGGTTTTCGATAATACTGCAATGCTATTTACTTTGCCGGTTTATTTTCCTTTGCCGGTATCTTTCCATTCTTTTATTATTGTTATTATTTATTTATTTATTTTTATAATAAATTTCGCTTTTCGTTTCTTCAGCCTTTTACTCGGAATATTTAGGAATCTATTCTATATATTCTTGAAAGATGTCTTTTAAATTATTATTTCTAACAGATAACATCTCCTCTTTCATTCGATAACTGCAAAATTTATATGTGAAAAATGAATTATATTTTTTCGCAATTTTGGAAAAAATAAAATTTTGCTTTATTATTATTATTATTATTATTTTTTTTTTTTTTTTTACTCATAAAAATATTAATCCATCATTTAAAAGCATATCATTTTAAAATTTATATGACAAAATAAACATATTTTTAAACAAAAATGTAATTCTTTTACTCTGCAAACCGAAAAAAACATTTTTTTTTCCTCACCAAAAAATAAGAGACCCTCTCAAAATTAAAAGTAAAAAAAGTTTAAAAAGGTAAAAACGTAGTAAAATTATTAACATTCACAAAAGCAAAAATATTATAAGTAATACATTAACAGTTTTTAAAATAATTCTTTTAAATTATGTTAATTTTTCTTGTTTTCTTTGCTTATAAATTTTTCTTTCAATTCGTGGGCTGTATGCGGCCTAGTGTTTTGAAAGCAATCAAACGTACCATAAATTTCCTTCAAGCATTTATAATTTTATTTAGTTATTAAAAAATTTTTGTGGTAATTCTAATGATGCAAAAATATGTTTAAATTCTCATGTTATTCCAATACCGATCTGTGTTATACAAAAAACATTTCGGGATTGAAAAAAAATTCTCGGTTTCTTTTTCAAGAATTCGATAAACGAAAAGAGATTGTACTATAAACCTATATTTTTATTTTCACCGGAGGAGCGGGTGGATATTTTAGAATAGAATGTTTTTTTTTTTATTTTAAAAATAAATAGCAATTTTAGTAAAAGTATATATTGTCTTATTTTTAAAGTAGCATATTTTATATCCGATTCGAAAGTTTCCTGTTCCAATCACTCATTACCCCCGAAAGACGACAATTTTTCCTTGATATACGGTTTACGAACGTTCAAAAAAGCGATTTAATTGTTTAAAACAGCCCACTTTGAAATCTATAGAGATAGATCAATCTGATTGTTTCCACATATGGAAGAATGTATGTTTTCATCTTCAGAAGACAAGATTTATTCGAATAAAATCCTCTCCTTATTAGAAAATATCAGCTTTTTGCAGCCATGCCCATGCATGTTTGCTATGAGGTTTTTTTTTTTTTTTTTTCTTTCTTCAGGTGCTTCTTCTAATTAAATAATTTCTTAAAATTGTCTTTTAATTACTTAATTCTAACAAAATGGCTCTTCTGAATGCTAGTTATACAAATATCAATTTTTTTTTTTTTTTTTTTTTTAAGGGAAAAACGTCTTTATTCATTCAAACATCGTAGTACTGTTTTCTATTCCATGCTTTTTTTTGTTATAGGTATAAAAACTTAGAAGTTCACTTCGCATACGTCTTGGCGCCAAAACGCCGATGTGCTTATTATAATGTGACAATGGAAAAGATGGGTTCTTCGGTAATAATGCAGTTGTGTGTTTCTGCAGATTTTTCCTTAAATGATAGTAATTACATATGTATATATATCATCATCAAGATTGGCGCACCAGCCCCATGGTGGGCGAAGGCCGTCTACCTACTGGCAGATTTCGAAACAAGAGATGTCTTCTTTTTTTCTTGGGGGTAGGGTTGTCAGCCCTACGTCCAACGCTCTACAGTCATGTTAGACTGGGACCTATAGTTTAAAGTGGATTCTGAACCACAAAAACATCCATGGCACTGCCAGGACTTGAATCGAAACCTGTGGTACCGTGCGCAAGAGTACTAGCCACTCGGCCAGGCAGGCCCATATATATAAATATGTATAATAACTAATAATAATAACTAATATTTATAACTAATAATAATAACTAATATTTATAACTAATAATAATAACTAATATATTATTTAAGGGGCCTGATGGCCGAGTGGCTTCCCGCTCGGTACCACAGGTATCGGGTTCGAATACCGGCGGCGCCATGGATGATTGTAATGATTCGGAATATACTTTAAACAGTGAATGTTCAATAGTTTAGATAAATCTCTCATAGTAAATAATTTTTAAATAGAAAAATAATTTGTATGTATTTATTATATGTTTATTTTGTGTAACCAAAATCCAAGAAACTTTTTAAAAGCTTAAGACTGCTAAGGAGGCAGGGCTGCCGAAATAATTCTACTAGTCGTCTTTGTACGTATTTCCACTTTTACAGTGGGTAAAAAAAGTATTGGCAATTGCCTTAATTTATTCATATTGACAAATAAATAAAATGTTATGCAATTTTAGCTGTCGTAATTAAATACAAGATTTCTTAGATATATAAAAATAGTAAAAATTTCATTTTAATTTGCATTTTCTACGATTTTTCTTTTAAAAACGGAAATTTGCATGTCAAAAAAGTATTGGCAAAGTTTTAACTGCTATGCAAATTTTGTTACATTGAAGTCACGTGTTTCGACTGATAAGAAACTCTACCGGTATAAAGTCTGCAAAACTACTCCAAAAAGTGTCTATGCATTATTTTGCGATTACTGCAGTAAAGTGACTTCGAAATCGAAGGAGTTGGATGTTAGTGTTAAAAACATGATTATTAGGCTCAGAAATGAAAGTTTAACTTATCGTGCTATAGGAGTGCAGTTCAATATACAGCCTGAGTAAAAACTTTAAGGCCAGTAAAAATTTTTGAGAAAATGTAAAATTAAATAAAAGGGATTCAAATAATATTAATTATTAAAGTTCATTGATAAGAAATAAATGCTATAAACATAATTTGTAAATACATAATTATGAGAAACATGTGGTTATTTACAAAGTTAGTATTTCTGCCTGAGTAAAACTTTAAGGCCACCAGTCATTTTTAAAAATAAATATAATATAATCGTGTAATTACCATTGCAACTACTAGCTTGTGACAACGCTGCAATTTTCATATTTGTCATACGTTTCTTCGAAGTATTGGTGATCTTTGTGAAGATGGCGAAGGGTAAGAAGTTAACTGATCGTGAAAGAGGACAGATCGAAGCTTTGTCTTCAACAGGAATGAGTAGTCGTGCTATTGCGATAAAGATAGGAAGATCGAAGACTGTAGTCAACAATGTTTTAAAATTGAAAGACAATTATGGTAAAAAGAATACAGGGGGAAGACCTAAACTTTGTCCTCGCGTGATGAAAGAAGAGCTTGACAACTTGCATCTACTGGAAAGTACTCAACCAGGAAACTGATTCTGACGACAGGTTTAAAAGTTTGTCAAAAAACGATTTATAACACAATTAGAAGGTCTGGAAGGTAACACTTATACAGCAAAATTGACTAAGCCTCAGTTACTGCAGAGACACAAAGTAGAGCGTTTGGACTTTGACCAAAAAGTCATGACCTGGGACAACCAATGGATAGAAATTATTTTTCTGACGAAAAAAAAAATGGAATTTGGATGGACCAGATGGCTGGAATTTTTACTGGCATGATATAAGAAATGAAAAATAAATATTCTCCAAGCGCCAATTAGGTGGAGGGTCTGTCATGACTTGGGGCTGTTTTTCTTACAATGGTGTGGGCTCAATTGCATTCGTTTCAGTTAGAATGAATTCACAAGGATACCAAAATGTCCTAACAAATCATCTTTTGCCAAATGCTGAATGTCTTGCTGGAGAAAATTGGAAATATCAGCAAGACAATGCACCGATCCATTCGAGTAACAGCACAAAAAATTGGTTCCAAGTCAACAATGTTGAAACTGTGAAATGGCCAGCTAGATCACCTGACCTCAACCCAATCGAGAACCTTTGGGCTGACATATCAAGAAGAGTTTATGCAAATGGGAGACATTTTACATCAACAACAGAGCTGAAATCTACTATCGAAGATGAATGGTATAAAACCGACCCCACCCTTTGTCAAAAACTCGTTTCATCCATGAAAACAAGAATATTTGAAGTAATTCGAAGTAATGGCTCCTACACAATCTTCTAAGAATTTGTAATTTTTTTCTTATATGTTATTTTCTATGTTGGCCTTAAAGTTTTTACTCAGGCTCAAATATTCATCTGTGTGTGTTCTGTAATATTTTCTAATAATAAAATATTTGCAAATTAATTTTTCTACTTTTTTTACTTTTATTTAAGCCCAATAATTATCAATCAAATGGTATTTTAATTACTCAGTTTAAATGTTTCCATTTTCTCAAAAATGTCTACTGGCCTTAAAGTTTTTACTCAGACTGTAAGTTTATTTACTGTCAGAAGTGTTGTAAAAAGTTCAAGGAAACAGGATCAACGGAAAATAAGACTAGAAGTGGACGACCTCGAATATTTTCTACAAGAGAAGAACGTGTCATTATTAACAAGGTTAAGAAAAACCCTAAAATAAGTGCACCCCAGATAGCTAGAGATGTTGCTTTCACTTCGCAAAAGACTTTCAGCATACAGACTGTACGGAATGTTTTACACGAGAGAAGTTATTATGGAAGGGCAGCTAGAAAGAAACCATTCATCTCGGAAATAAATAGGAGAGAAAGAGGTTAGATTTTGCAAAATTCCACGTTGATTTATCTGAAGAGTTTTGGAACGCAATTTTTTTTCCGACGAATCAAAGTTTAACATTTTCGGCAGTGATGGACGACGATATGTGTGGAGGAGGCCAAATACTGAATTGGAAAAGCAACATTTAACTGCTACTGTAAAACATGGTGGAGGCAGCGTCTTAGTTTGGAGCTGTATGGCAGCTAATGGAATTGGCAGCCTGCATTTTATTGATGGTATTATGACAGCACGTACATACATTGACATTTTGCGCCAGAACTTAAAAATCAGTGCCCAAAATCTTGGCTTGGAACATCATTCGTTTTTCAACAAGACAATGACCCCAAGCATACAGCGAATCTCACCCGTGAATGGCTACTCTACAATGCTCCTCGCCAATTAAAAACCCCACCTCGATCGCCTGACATCAATCCAATTGAAAATTTATGGCACCTGCTGGATCTAGAAATCAAGAAACATAAAATTTCAAGTAAAGACGACCTCAAACGTTTACTCTTTCAAGAGTGGCACAAAATTCCCAACAGTACAACAAAGACCTTAGTTTCCTCTATGAGAAATAGTTTACAAGCTGTTATAGATGCAGAAGGTATGCATACAAAATGTACTAAACATATACTGATTTTGTTTTCGCTCATAATTTTGTCAATTTCATAATTTTGACAATACTTTTTTTTATCATGTAAAATTTGGATTTTCTCGTAGATTTTGACTAAAAATATATTTAAATGAAAATTTCGTTATATTTGTTTGTCTTTTCTCCTTCTGTAATCGCTATGTTAAAATAAAATTTGTAAACATACTTTGTTAGCAAATGATCATTTATAGGCAATTGGCAATACTTTTTTATCCACTGTAAGTCTGAATTTTTATATATATATACGCATGTATATAACGCTCTTATCTGTGCTAGCGCTCGGTACCAAAGGTTTCGGGTTCGAGTCCGGCGGTGCCATGGATGTTTGTAGTGGTTCGGAATCCACTTTAAATTGTAGGTCCAGGTCTGTTTAGCCTAAAGTGGGCACGGGATGACAGTAGAGCGACAAACCAAACCAAACTGTCTATGTATGTATTTTTTGTTTACATTGCTCAGAATGATAAAATTGTGAATAAAAAATTTGTATAGATATGATTGCCGCAATTTACTAGAAGAATAAAATGATTCATTTCAGTAGAACTGCATAATAATCTGAAAATTTCTCAGTTGTATATTTTCAAAATTTTTTATGAAATCCTAAATGATGCATTTTATGACTTAAATATTTATTATACTAATGGTTAAAACAAGGCAACTTTCCATTATATTTGTTATTATCAATTAATCAATAAATATTGCAAATATTCAGTTATATTATGACCTAAGAATTATTTTGATTATTTCGCTCCTTCAAAATTCCGCTTTTAAGATGTAAAAATAAAAAAAATAATAAAATAAAAATAATAATAATAATAATAATAATATTAGTATTTCCTGGTATTATTTTTAAATTCTCCAGTTGGTAAGTTCCCATTTGAGCCGCCTATCTCGAAGGTCTTTTTTAGAGTGCAATAAGTTATCGCTTAAAATATTTAGTAGTTCAAGTCTTTTATGTAAATAAAAACTAACATGGTAACCATTAATTGCATTCAGGGAAGAATGCTTTATAGCAAATGACTCCCTTGATTGACCCTTAATTTTAGGTAGGAAAAGCATGGCACACACAGGCCGGTGGTGGCGGTATTATGCTTTGGGGGACATTCTCTTGGGCGTGTCTGGGACCCGTGGTTGTGATAGAGCAGACCATGAATGCTACAGGGTATTACGAACATCATTGCGGACCAGTTGCACTCTTACATGGCCTCTGTTTTTTAACTGGAAATGGAATGTTCCAACAGGACAACGGCCCTTGTCACAAGGCTAAAAATTGTGTTGGAGTGGTTCCAGGAACATGATGCTGAATTCACAGTTAATGTTCTGGCCGCCTAAGTCACCGGATCCCAATCCGATAGAACACATTTGGGATGTCCTGGGACGGCAGCTCAGAGTTCAAAGACCACCAATTCGAAATAACCATGATTTGCGTGACCGTTGCTTAAACATCTAGTACAATCTGTCTCCGGCCATCTACCAAGAACTTGTGGCATCCATGCCAAGGCGGGTTGAAGCTGTGTTGCGCGCTAAAGGTGGGCCAAACTCGTTATTGACAGGTGGTCATAACGTTTTGGCTCTTGAGTGTATATCTATATATGCATCGTTAAATTTTTCTAATTTAAAAGAAAATTATTACAAGAGACACAGAAAGGGTTCTTTTTTATTTTGGTAAAGATACCAATCTAACTTAAAACAATACCAGAAATTGAATGGATTCTAATTTAAAAATAATATTATACATTTGGAGGAAAACATGGTAAGATTAGATTTTGTTTCAGTCTTTTAAAAAGTTAATTTATTTTCGGTATCCACAAAATTTGGGGATGTTTAATGAATGAACAAATTTTCCTGGTTTCTAAGGGTTTGTAATTTATTCTAAATTGTACGAATTATATTTGTTTGAATTATTCAGATTTATTTATTTTAATAAATGAACTGACTATTTTAAGATATCCTCTCCTTATGTTGAAAAATTAATGTGAGTTCGAATGTTGAACTTTTTTTTTCTCTCTATTCATCTGGAAGCCTCACAATTAAATTTTCCTTACCACAATACGGCGTATTTTTAAATACTACATGTAGATAGAATGGGCCTGATGGCCGAGTGGCTAGCACTAAGGTTTCGGGTTCGAGCCCGGCGGTGCCATGGATGTTTGCAGTGGTTCGAAATCCACGTTAAACCGTAGGTCCCAGTCTAATAGGATCGTAGAGCGATGCGGGGTATTGTTACTCCGCGTCCGTGGCTTATCTTTAAGTTACACGCGCCCCCTTGGGTAGTGCTAAGTGAGTAACATTGGTGCAGCGTTATGGCATAAAAATACGGTCTTCGAAAAAAAAACATTTAGAGAAAAATTGAAAAAAAAAAAAAAAAAAACTTAGTGCTTTATAATACTTAAATAATAAAAAATACTTTACTTTTAAAAATTTGTCCCTGTATTTCAGTTGAAGGGAGGGAGGGGGGTGCTTCATTCGTTTGCAGTAGGGTTGGGGGAGAGTGAATTTGGATCTTCTGAGAAAAAGGTGGAGACCTGGGAGCTCTGTTCTGTTGGAGAAAAGAGAAGGGGAGATATTGGCGGTTCTTTCCCTGAGGCAAAATGCTAATAATAGGAATGTGGTTGGGGAAATAATCCTATTGTTAAATTCATAGTTAGTGTAAAAGAATTTGAATCCATTGAAGGAACACCTGGATTCCATGAATTTTAGGTGGAAATGCACATCTTGGGGGGGAAAACTATAAAAACTAGCTGACCAGGCACTTCAGTGGTGTAGAAATATCTGAATATGTTTTTATTTATTTAACATCAACTTGAAGGGAAGGGAAAGTGTGAATCCTATTTAACTTAGCGAAATATTTTCCAGGGGGTAAAAAAGGGGGGTAGACAGAAAATGTATCGACAACTCGGATGAGAAACGCAGTCTATTCTCAAAATGCAGCTGGTCCTTTTACTGAAAAAATGAGTGACATTCGGATTTGAACCTACTGCTTTAGAGTCAGTGAAAAATTATAAAGAATTCCCTTCTGAAAAGTTCTTTCTTTAGCATTTGAAGCATCACCAATTGTTTGGAATCTTTCCTTTCTTTTACTTTAAGCCTCAGGAAGCACTCACAACAATGAAGGCAACGGTTATTCATTCTCTCCGACATTCTATAGCCATTTCATTTCATGAGTACTTTTAAGTTATAAATTATACGCAGTAAAAATCCCACTAGAAGGTATATATAGTTGGGAGACCCCTGATTTAGACTGTTCGAATTTTTAAATAACATTTTGAATCTGTTTCTTCGCCTCTTAATAAAGTGCAGAAGAACCAGCAGATTTCCCTTGTATTTTTGAATTTTTAATTAATGTTCCTCTTGTGCAAAATTAATTCATTCTTTTTCACACATCACTGATATCAGGAGAAATTTAACGGTTTTTCTGCTATAGTTAAGCTGATTCAGAAGAGTTTCAAAGCGTTTCCAGAGGCGTTAGTTCCCCAACCCTTAAAGTCTAAAACCAGTAAAAAGGTTTACCTTAGTGAATTGAAAAATATATTAAAGTTAAATATGTATTTTGATTACATAATTAAGAAATATTAAATTATTGTACTCTCCTTTTAACAAAATTTTGCTTTTCCAGATTTTTTATATATACTTTCATGTATAGAATTTTCGTTAATTTTTAAAAATGCAATGTAATAACTAATTGATCAAACCTTTTGGTATTTGAATTTTCTCCCCCTATGCACTATTTTTTTCTTAAAAATATCTTATATTTGCAAAACTTTTAACCCATTAATCCTAGAATAGTTTTAATGATTAAAAAATGTGCACTAAAGATAATTTAAGCAAGGATCGCAAAAAAATAAATAAATAAAAGATTAGAAAAGAGTAAATTAGAGATTTTTTTATATTTAAAATATCAATTCACTAAATTACAACGTTTGCTTTTTTAAGCTTAATTTTTACTCAGAAACAGGAGAGTCAGCAATATCTAAGTAAGTGATTTTTAATGACTTATACATATTGATAATTTTTGTTAAATAAGAAATTCCCTTTGATACATCAGTTATCTATATTTGCTGTAGAATAATAAAGTCTAACTTTAACACTGAATTTAACTCATTTTTTTTTCGTGCAAAGCAAATACGAAATATATAAACGATCTATAATATACTACGAAATTATATAAATCAAACTTCTGAAAACAGTATAATAAGAAAATGATTAAAAACGGTTTCTATCGTATGTAAAATACAATAAATTACAGCAGCGATATTTTAAAGAATTTAACACATCCTAAGCTGAAAATCAATACATTTATTAATAAATTTACAACAGCAAAGAAATAACTTAGAAAACCACGATAACACTGCAATTCAGTATATTAAAATATATGAAACTAACTTTATTATAAGAGAGCGTGGATTTTTATTTAGTCATTTTTTTTTTTTACTTTCTTATATTTTCCATGCTTTTAGTTTTTGTTTATTAATCAATTTACTATTAATATGCGCAATTATCTTTAAAGACACCTGCTTTATATAACTTTTCTACCAGATTTGAGACCCCTACGAGCTGAGAAGCTCCATAAAATCTAACTCGAACCCCTCATGAAACCGATTTTACTATCCATTAAAAACATGTCTTCCAAATGGAACAGAAATTTTGATTACACAATCCATAAATATTGTTTAATACAAATAAATACATCAGATTTATTTCATGGAAGGAAAAAACAATTATCAATTTTTAATGTTATTTTTAAATAAACGAGTCCTTCGCTAGAGAAAAAAAAAAAGGAGAGAGTTAAACAAAAACGCACAGGTACAAGTTGAAGTTCACGTTCGCGTTATGCACAACAACCACACTCTGGTTGTCATCATCCGACTCTTCCGTTCCTTCAAATCTGAAAGATTTAAATAACGCTTCATGCGACGGGCACCTTCAACTCTTCTATTGCATTTGGTAGACACAAGTTATTATCGTCCAAAGTTTTTCTTATTGTCCAGCGACACAAATCTTGCAGACATCTGGGTTTCATCACTTGAGTGTATTCCTGCACAGCTTCTAGGTAATAGTCGTACATGCCTTGCAGTTCAGACGTTTCCATTTGAAATGTGTCTTCCATTTCTTGGTATGTCAAAAATGCGTCTGGCAGGGACTTCCACAACATCCTTAGACCAACGTCAACGTGAGGATAAGAGCGTCTGTTGTTGAAACAAGCAAAGGTCAGAATCAATAAGAAATGCCTCCTTTCACTCATACCTGGAGGTTTCGTTAAATCCATTGTACGTTGCCTGTAAAATAAAATTACATGTCTAAATGAATATATCCATAGAACTACATATGTATAAGATAATTCAAAGAAATTATATTTTAACACAAATTTTAAATAAAAAGATATATACAAATTCCATGAAACTTAATTTAATTAGAAAAATTTCTTATAAACTAGATTTAAAAAAAATGTCAACATACCAGCCATTTGTAAAAAAAAACTGTTTCATATTTTTGTAGTCCTTCCTGCGGAAAACCAATGCGCCTGAAACTTCAGAAATGTTTGGATGAATCTGAATTGCCGCTTTAAGATTGATCTAGAAATTAAATCAAACTTAATCGGAAGAACTTCGCTAATTTTTATGCGATTTGTTGCTTAGTTCTGCCAAAAGGCATCCACTTTATCGGAAAATAAAATTTCCTCAAGGTTATTTGTTTCCAAATTCATTAGCCACTCGGCTAATTTCTGTCTGTTTTTGCGCTGCCAAAAGCAACTGCAATCAGCGGAATCAGAGAATCGTGAAAAATTCCTCTGCATACAGCTGGATTATACTACCGAGTTTTCGGTATGAAGGAAATACGTTTGCATTCCTCGTTGACTCGATTTCTACTCCAACACTGCTATCCAGATTAAGTCGGTAAATGATTTCTCGATTTAAATCCAAATGATTTCTGGCACTTTCTTGGGTATTGACAAAACTGTCCTGTTTTTTGTGCATTGAAAATTCCCCCTAAATTTAAATCAAGAGGATGGATGTTTTTGGCCAGCATGAAACACAACTTTGTAATATCTCTTGCACTTTGCAGTCTGGCCTTCGGATGGAAACTTGATTTAAATAGGGCGAGTACGAAAACATCTCAACAAAATTGGCCATGGTTGGTACGGTTATTTAACAGCAGCAAACGAAATATTTTCGATTCAATACGTTAAGACAAGCTCACGATAAACTGTTTCACGAAAAGGGACGAAGCGGCCGAGCTGTTCCTTTTTATACCTTCCTAACAGGTTTTGGGGAACTCGCCTTCTATTCATGAACGTTGGCCAATCCCATTGACTGGATTTCATTCTGGGGAGTAGGAAAAAGTTGAGCGCCCCAGTTCATTAAAATTATTCACTCGTATCTCACTTTGCGTAATTTCAGAGTGCGAGTGGGAGGGACCATTTCTAGCGATCATCCAATCAGGAGCGGGGTACCGCAGGGTTCACTGCTCGGCCCTAGATTGTTCTTAATCTCTGTGAACGATATACCTAAGCCAGAGTTCTGTAAACTGGCCATGTTCGCAGATGACACAGCGATAATTGCACAGCACAAAACACCAAACTCCAATCGAAACAGTACTTTGGATATTAAAATTGTAGCACTCTTAAAGCTCCACCACCCAGGACTCACCCACTTCCACCACCGAGCAGAACGCCCGAGTTTTCATACGCCTGCCGCCACCACAAATCGCCCAAGACCGCAAGCCCCACCCTCTGCTAACCAAAACAAACCACTGGATGAGTCATCGTACGAATTCCTCACTATCTTACTCAGACTCGCTAGGGACAACAGCTTGAACGCTGATGGAATCTTTGCGGTAGTAATAGATTTAATTCCGAGCTAGAAACTCTAACAAATCCTCTCCTCAAAGGAGCCAAGATCCTCCAAGAGTATTCAAGGAGATACGGCCTCTAAACTCTTCTCTCCACGCGCCTTTAACCTGCATTTCTCTGCGGTTTGGTTCATGGAACTCAAACGGTTTAATTAAGCACTTAAATGAAGTAATCGAGTTTGTTTCCGATCACGATTTAGACCTATTTTTAATCCAGGAAACTTGCCTCCAACCAGGACGTGAGCCCAATATTCCTAACTTCACTCTGTATAAGAACGACCGCATAAACTTCACTAACTTCCGATCCTCCGGAGGTACTTGTATCTACGTCAAAAACTCACTAAATCACTACCAACTCCCGACTCCGCAAATGACTGGAATCGAAGCCACCATCATAAATCTCCAAGTCACCGACAACACTAAAAATCGCGTTCGCCTCTATCTATTGCAAAAACTCAGCTACTTTCCCGATTAATGACCTTAACAATTTACTAAACATACAGCAGCACGTCATTGTCGCAGGTGATTTCAACGCGAGACACACCTCTTGGAATAACACTTCAAACCACACCAGAGGCATTAGTTTAAAAAAGTACATCAATAGCAGACCTAACACTAAAATCATCGCGCCGACAGAATACACACACCTTAATTCTAAAAATCCTGCGAACAACACTATCATTGATTTCGCGCTCTATAAAAATATTCCGTTTCCGACTGCCGCGACAGTCAAACACGAACTAAATTCCGACCACTTCCCAGTACTTTTCGACATCGCACTAAGTGAAACACCACACAAAATCCACACCTAGTAACCACAGATTGGCATAATTATAATCACATCCTACAACACTCTAACTTAAATGTCATTAATTTAGTTAACACTGACGCAACAGACAAAGCCATAGCTAATTTTACAAACACACTTTTATACCGCTTTTGACAAATCTGCAAAACCAAAGAATTTTCCACTTATAAATAAACTTCCACATAATATAAAATCTGAAATTAAAAAGAGAAACTACCTCCGCAGGCTTTGGCAACGAACTAAAGACCCCGAAATTAAACGCCAATACAAAGCACACCACGCTAACATTAAAAGCTTTTTAAAGACTTTAAATAACAAAAACTGGGAAGACACCGCTAACTCTTTTACACACAACTCCACCGCTTTCTGGAGAAAAATAAAGACACTGAGAAATAGCTCAGGAAATATCCCTCCGCTCAACACTGCTTCCGGCAACATGGCGATCTCACCAGCTGAGAAAGCTGAAAGCATCGCAGATTGCTGGGAAAAGCAGTTAAACAATATGAGCAAACAATATGAGCGACGACATTTCCGACAACTATATCATCCAACAAAACAATCTTTATTTTAACAACCCGCTTAATGTCGATCAATATCATAACATCTCCGCGGAAGACATAGTCAATTTCATAAAAACGCTAAATCCTAAAAAAAGCCGCAGGACACGACAAAATCAGTAACAACATGCTAATTTACCTTCCTCCAAAATTCCTCTGGTGGCTTTCAGTCATTCTAGAAGAGCTTTTTAATTTCTCGCACTTTCCGAACGCCTGAAAACCGCCGTCATCACACCAATACATAAAACACACTAAGATCCCGCGCAAGCGCATAACTACCGTCCGATATCACTCCTCAGTAATCTTAGTAAAATCTATGAACATATTATTTTAAAACACCTAAATACCTTTTGTAACTAAAATAGCATTATAATCCAAGAACAATTCGGCTTCCGTAAATCTTTAAGTACAACCCATCAACTCTACCGCGTAACCGAAATCATACATCACGGTTTTAAACTTAATCACCCGACAGGCCAATTGTAAGCCAAACATTTTCGGCAATATTTTAAAAGACAGAAATGTTATTAAATTTGTACTATATGTTATATATGTACTGTAATAATAATTACACTAAGAATTTAAAGTAGTTTATTTTGAATATGATATCAGATATGGTATGGAAAAACACATTAGCATTCTTATCATATTATTTTTTTATATCTATTACGAATTTGACATTGCGATTCCATTACGTATTCTATGTTGATGAAATAACATTTGCTTCATGAAACATTTAATGTTAAACTATTGAAATAAAAATTAATCTAACCTATGAAACATGTTTTTGCAAAAGCGAATGGATTTATTAAAATTATTATTTGAAAATTTTAGATTGAGAATCTTTGCCTTTTTAAAAGAAAATTTTTATTCATATTTTCTGTGGACGTCTTGTATGAATTATATACTTGATAATTGCTTAAAACTTTTCAATATTACCTAACGAAAGAAAATTTTAATTTTATTCTTTGCGAAAAGGTCTGTATCATATATGAAAAAATTAATTTTATTCTTAAATTCATTCATTCAAATTCATAAAAATATTTTTAACAACAAATATTTTTTATAGAAAATATACATTTGTAAATTATATACCAAAAAAACCCCGCTTTTTTTAAATTAGATGAAATTATTAAGTTATTATAGGGCCAGATAAAATAGCTCAAATCAGGTCTTAAGATGCTTATAAAACAAATATTGTAGAAATGAATTAATGTAATTTACAATTTTTTTTAACGCGTTTAAAGATTAAGTTTGTCTTTTGCGATCATATAGTCTTATTAAACAGCTAGTATTCATACGAATATATTATTACTTTCAATCACAATTAACATAAGAGCATTTATTGTGAATCTAAGGCAAGTCAAGCTGCTTGCCTGAAGATAAGGTATCTAAAGTTTCTGATTATGTTGTTACGCTATGAGTTAAAAGTCAACTATGAACATTATAAATACTAAGCAAAATCTCCTGTTCTTTAAAAAAAAAAAAAAAAAAAAAATTATTCGGAAGGATCTTTCAACTCGAAGATCTTTCAATTTTTTTGTATTAGTTTTATGTATATTGCTAATAAATTATAATTAGAAAATGAAACTTTTAGCATTAATTTTCAATCGAAACTTAAAATTTTGAAAGTTACTTATTATTGAGTTTTACTTTTAACAGTGAAAAATCAAACAGAACTAATAAATTCTAAATATGCTGCCAAAAGTTCACATTGCAAAAATATTTTAACAAATCATGAAGTTATAGAATGCGATTAAGTTTTAATTTAACATAAAAATATATATCAGTTTTTGAGAATTACGACAATTTTAAAAATTTATTTGCTTAGAAAAATGTAAATTTATTATGATTTAACATCGTGAGAGATGGAGGCATCATTGAACCTGCAAAAAGTAGGGCTCGAAATTCGATAAATGCAACCGCGTCGAATGCTATAATTTCTATATCACTGGGAGACATATTAAATCTTTAAATTGGAAAGTATTCTTGTTGTACAGAAGTAAGAAGGTGCAGAGCTGACAGAGAAGTTTCAATCTACCATAATATCTATCTAAAGAAACAAAATATACCATATTAAATAAATAATAAAAATGAAAAGATAATAGAATGATTCCACCTAATTGCAGAAGTTTGAGGTTTTCTAATATAGAGTAACATTTATATTAATGAATCTTCATAAATCGGACATAAATCGAAATATAAGAATTAAAATATGTTTTTTAAGGGTGAAATCTATCTCTAAAAAAATTAAAATCTCTTTTCTTTAAATAATATTAATGCTTCAGCTGAGATATTGTTTTATGGATAATAGGTACAAGAGCAGAAGAAAGGCGATATGTAAGCAAACTAATACTAAACATAATTTTGTAAAATACAAATAAATGATAGTTTCTTTTTTAGAATTAGCATTAACAGTTTGACAGCCAAGTGTAATTTTTCATTGATAAATGAATATGACGACAGGAAAAGTAAAGTACGGAGGCAAAATGTAATTGAAATCTGTGCTACAAAATTATAAAACTATAAATGATTGTAAAACACGTAATTATGTGTGAATTTTTTTAATATTGACAATCATAATATGTAATATAAATACCCGTATTAAAATTGTAAAACGAACTTTGTGTTGTTTATTAGTTTTTAGATATATATATATATATATTTTTTTTTGTTTTTTTTTTTTTTTTAGCATTTTAGATTTGAGCATTTGATTGATTTGATTGAGATTTTTATTTCTCTATGTAATTCAAAAATTATTTTAAATGAAACATTTTATTTATTTATATTTTCCTGTGTCAAAACCAAATTATTAAAAAACTGTCCTATTGTATAAACTTTTAAAACAACTACATTTAACAGTAACTGTTTGCAGGAAACATGAAAACTGTGACCAGTAATTATATTCAGTTGGATGATTAATTTCTTAAATGTTGAGCTTTAGATAAAAAGGATATTAATACCCTTTTAGTATAAAAGATTCAATTACGATGAATGAATCGCATATGCGAATTTTTGTATCATTCTTCCATATTGTTGTTTAATCAATGTACTGTAAAAAAAAAAAAGACTACTTTAAATTGGCTGCCTGTTTTTCTTGAAAACTCCATAATGCACATTAGATCTTCTGATTATTCCGCTGACCACCAGAAATCACGAAAACGTTTTCTTTATTTGTTTTTATTGATTTTAAGTAAGAGGAAAGTCATAAAAATGTCACAAAGATATTCATTACTACTCTGCAGTCACAATCAGAATAAAAGATTTAGAATGATAAATGACCGCCATTAAATTCCCGACTTAACGGAAGATTCTTACATTACTTATCAGAAGGTCTATCTTTGCTCGAAAATAAGTGCAGAAGGGGGAAGTGAAATAGCCCCACAAGAAACTAGAAAAAGTTTGAAGAAACTACCAAGGACGCCCATGTGATTTTCCACGTTAGGTCTTTAGATAATTTTAGAATAAATTAATACAAATTCGTTAAATAGCGAGATAGCTGTGAATATATGTTAAACTAAATAAAGGAAAAAAATTTAATAAAAGTAAATTTAATAAATGCATTTTAGATTATATACTAGAATTTAGAATTCATTTACCATTAAAATGAATGTAAACAATTTAGGTTTTTAATACATGAACTGAACCACCTTTTATTTATTTTGGAAAATGTATAGAATTTTTCATTGTGCTTTTCTAAAATTAGACGTAAAAAAAAAATAATAATAAAAAAATCATTTACTTACGAAGTTAAAAAGAAAATATATGCTTTGTTTTCCGAATCAATTTCACATGTTTTGTTTGTTATAATATAATATTTACTTTATTATTCAGGAATTATTTATATAAAGCCTTACGATGTAGCTCACTAGTAAATAATATTCATTGTGTAAATGAAATGATGAATTTTGTTAATTATTTATTACAAATATTTTCTTACAAAATTGCTTGGAAAGATCAAATTGATTTCTAAAATTTTTAAACTTGTGTTCATATTTATATTTCAATGACTTTTACTGAAAGATAAAAAATAAAAAAAAAAATATACATGCTTTCTTTACTATAATTTACATACTTTTGGTCCAAAAAAATCAATCAAAATGGACTCTTATTTATTAATCTAAATCATATCTGAGTAATCTGGATGGATCCTATCTGGGTAATATTAAAATAATGAACAAAAGGGATTGATCTCCTGTTTTATAAAATTTCTTATTCACTTTCATAGTTTATAATTCGCCCGATTACTGCATTTAATTCAGGCTATTGTATTTTCTTTGTATTTCATTGTATTTGTATTTCATTTTCATTGTTTTGCATTTGTATTTCATTTTATACGATTCAGAGAAACGTAAATGTGTTAGGAAAGCATTAAAACAAATTCTTAAAAAAAAAAAAAAAAAAAAAAAAAAAAATCACAAATTTTACCTTATATAAATTTTTTAATTATACTGAATTTCTTTCAAATTTGTCAAAGCATTTAAATTAATTTGTTGAATGTTTTGTATTCATATTCTATATTATTTTTAAAAATGCATGTTAAATAAATTGCGAAAAAAGAAATGAAGTAGAACCCAATGACCCATCGTTAAATATCTGTCTTTTAATAAATCTTGAATTTTCCCTTTTCTCGCAGGAAATGAAATTTCAGACGCTTTACATTCGAAATAAATGAACTGCTAACATTCAGATGACCAATTTAAGACACAATGCCAGATGACCCTTAAACTAAGACACTAGACTCCTCAACTTAACACATCAAACAGATAAAGAAGCCACTCTTCCCAGAAGCATCAATCAACATAAAAACAAATGCCACAAACAGAAAAACAGATCGTCATTAAATTCCCATTCGTCTCACATTACTCAGCAGGAGGCCTTTCTTTACTCAGGGAATAAGGATGGCGTGTTTCAATTATTGGAACGTTTCGCATGTTTTTGCAGATGGTGAGAAAGTAACTGTCTCCAATCACAGTAGAGAGGATTCATGTCAACAAGAGAAACAAGATATTCTTCCCCGGTCTAATTGCAGTTAGTATTTTCAAATATTAGGAGTCTTTCATCTGCACTCTTCTATCGATTTCAATAGCCAATTATACAATTCACTTTACCAAATACCATATTAACTTATTGAGTGCACTCAGTCAATATTTTCTTTTTTTTTTATTTTTTAAGAAAATTTTTTTTACAAAATTGATAGATAAATCTTGATTTTTTTCAAAAATACTTTAATTTGATTTATTTTTTTTGTTAATTTTTTTTTTTTTTTTTTTAACAATTGCTTTTGATTTTGATCTATCGCGAGATAATTTTGAAGATACTTTGGAAACTTGATAAATATTTTAAATTACCATTTACTTCACTGCAATCAAATAATAATATTTGTATTTAACTTCAAGGCATACTTTATCAATTTCCAAAGCAACTATTATATTATTTGTAGCATTTAATTTTAATATATGATGAATCCCTCCGTTATATATTTGTGACAATCTGAAAGTTTATGCTGTCTTAAACATCCATAAATCCAATTTTAAAAATCATTTGACAAACCTAATTTTCACGAGTTAAAATGTGCAATAAGCTCATTGCTTCTTGTTGCTGCTAACCATTCCTAATCTCTTCTAAATTTTCCCAATTTTTTTTTTTTTTTTTTTTTTTTTACTTTCAATCGTTATTTTTTTCCCATTTGAAATCCCTTGCTATGTTTTCTTAATGTTAAAGAATCAATAATGATAAAATTAAAAACATTTAGTGATTTTTTTTTGAATTTAACATTTTTCTTGTGAAAGGAGATTAATAGTTCCATATTCTTTAATATAACCTAAGAATATGGAACTATTAAAGATAAAGATACTATATCCAAGATGTGAAGTAATAAAATTAAATCAGACATTGGATAAATTTATATATTATGTCAAAATATATAAAAAAAACAAATAAAAATAATAATGGTAAATATAATTTTTTTAAACAAAAATGTAAATAAGAACATGTTCACAATTATGAAATTAATTATTTTTCCCCCTATAAGTCGCTATTAGAAACCGAAGTTTTTATTTAACAAACACATTTTTAAAAAAAAAAAAAATAAAGCTATGATAGAGGATTTTCGTGATTTTTGGTTGTGCGCCGTATAAAAAGCTAATGAAGAAAACATATATATGCTTAGACATCTCATCAGTATATTTGTACATTTCCGCAATTTGTAAGTTCTCAAATCTTAATTAATTTAACATTTTTTAAATGCTAAACATGCATTACTGAAAGCAGAAGATTCTACAACTAATATTTTCTAATGCATTTACCGTTTTTAAATTATGATCACACATTCAATGGTTTATTGGTGTTTAAAAGTTTCCTCCACAGTAAAATCAGATGAGTTATTCCAGCTTTTGAAGGACACATTTTCACATGCAATCTTCATTTAAAATCGTGAAATTTGTTTTGGTTTATTTAATGTGTTCTTATGTTTATTTTCTTTTATTTCTTTCTCGACATACAAAAGTCTCTGAAAGCATTCAAGGCTAAACAAATCTAGAAATATCACCTATTTCAATTTGATTTATTGAACTTTTATTAAAATTGATTACTAATGCAAAATTACCCTTTAAATAAATGAAATGGCTCTATGCTAAGAAAGTTCTTTTAAACATCGAATGTATATAAATTTGAAACTTATCCTAGAAAAAAAAAATGAATTAATCCATGTTTCTTCATATTTAATTAATTCAATCATATAGAAATTAATTCATAATTAAAATATTTCTTACATAATTTAAATTATTTATTTTCCATTAAAATATTTTATGCAAACATTCATTATAGCAAGCATTCATTTAAAAATTGTCATAAAATTTATATTTATTGTATTACACCATGCATGATTAATTTTTAAGTTTTAGAATTGATGCTCATTTTGCTTTAAAAAATGTAACCGCGACGAATGGTATAATTTCTACAACGCCGGGAGACATATTAAATCTTTAAATTGGAAAGTATTCTTGTTGTACAGAAATAGGAAGGTACAGAGCTAACAGAGTGGTTTCAATCCATCATACTATCTATCTAAAGAAACAAAACAAACCATATTAAATAAATAATAAAATGAAAAGATAATAGAAAGTTTCCAAATTACTTGCAGAAATTTGGTGTTTTCTAATATAGAGTAAAATTTATATTAATGAATCTTCATAATCGGACATAAATCGAAGCATAATTAAAATATGTTTCTTTAATCTCACATCTGTAATTTTTTTGACATCTCTAAAAAAAATTACAATCTCTTTTCTTTAATTAATATTAATGCTTCAACTGAGATATATATACATATATTTTGTTGTTCTAATGCAGCTGACAAACATTTAAACAGCTTAGTCTTGGAGGCCTTAAGGCAAGCGCTGCACAGCGTTGCTGACTTTGCATTACCCAGCGGACGCGTGTAACTTGAAGATATGCCACGGACGCTCTACGATCATATTAGGACCGGGACCTACGGTTTAAAGTGGATTCGAACCACTACGAACATCCATGGCACCGCCGGGATTTGAACCCGATACCTGTGGTACCGAGCGCCACAGCGTTAGCCACTCGCTCATTCAGGCCCACTGAGATATTGTTTTATGGATAATAGGACAAAGAGCAGAGGAAAAGCGATATGTAAGCAAACTAATACTAAGCATATTTTTTTGTAAAACACAAAAAAATGATACTTTCTTTTTTGTAATTAGGATTAATAGTTTTGAAGACAAACCTAATTTTTCATTTATAAATGAATATGACGGCAGGAAAAGTAAAGTACGGAGGCAAAATGTAATTGAAATCTGTCCTACAAAATTATAAAAAAATAATTTTTTTGAAAATTGCTTAGATATATATATATAAATTATTTTTAATATTGACAATCATATTTTGCAATATATTAAAATTATACAAGTAACTATATATAGTAAAATTAAAAAACAAACCTACTGATAATGATTTTTTTTTTTTTAAGCATTTAACTACAAAAATTATTATTTTGAGATTTGATTTTTGAATTTTTTTATGTGCAATTAAAAATTATTTAAAATGAAACATTTTAAATATTTAAATTCTTATGATTTAGAATCAAATCACTAATAAAAATTGACTGTATATATAGTATAAGCAATATTGTATATCCAGTTCTATATAAACAGTAAACCAACCACTAGTCTTTAACAGTAACTGTGTGCAGGAAACATGAAAACTGTTACCAGTAATTGTATTCAGTTAAATAATTAATTTCTTAAATGTTGAGTTTTAGATAGGTCATATTAAATAAAAAGTGCATTAAAGATTCAATTACGATAATTTTTTAATGGATCGCATATGCGAATTTATGTAACATTCTTTCATGTTTTTATTTAACCAATGTACTGTTGAAAAAAAAAAAAATACCATTTCAAATTTGCCTGCCTGTTGTGTCTTGAAACATTCCACAGCATTCTGCTTGCCACCTTCACAGCATTCTTTTGCTCCCGCTTTTGTGACTTCTTCACAAAAGCGGGAGAAGGCTTTCAACACTCCCTGTCTTTGATTCATTGTTCAATTTGATGTATTTCACATGGAGGGGAGGGGGAGGAGGCATCATCTGTTAGAACATTTTTCAACTAAATTAGTTAGACAATCACATATAAAAATTCTTCCACTCCTACTGGGATGAAATGCAAATACTCCATATCATTACATTTGGCCATTACTTACCTGTTAGTTTGATAGTTGATGCTAATTTTTTTATGCATAAAATGTTTATTATTCTCTATTTTTATTGAAAATCGGAAAAATAATGATTCCAATTTTATTCATTTTAGCTTATAGTCTTGCCACATACACTAGCAAAAAATTCTTTTTTTTTTTTTTAATAACTTAAACAACGATTAAGGCAAAAGATATTCTTTTTTTATTATAGGAAAAAAATATCAATTTCTGTAATTTTT
Organism: Caerostris extrusa; assembly: GCA_021605095.1. NCBI lineage: Eukaryota > Metazoa > Arthropoda > Arachnida > Araneae > Araneidae > Caerostris > Caerostris extrusa. Next base: position 34,764 of record BPLR01007143.1, on the reverse strand, counting down.
ATCTATGTTTTTTAAAAATTAATAGCATTTAATAAATGATTTTTCAATTGTATAAATCAAAGTTTGTTTTTTTAAACATTTGTGTACATCAATAAAAGTACAAAATGTTTGACAGCATCATTTATCTTTATTTTTTAATTTTACTATAACATATATATAACTATTATTAGTAGCATAGTAGCTAAATTTATCCTAACAGACATAATATAAGTGAAAAAAAAAAAAATATAATATATATATATATAAAAAAAATTATCCTGCAATTTATTTTTTTTTTCAACTTCCCATAAAATTTTTTATTCCATTGTTAATATATTAAACTGCCATCTAAAAAAAAAACCACATAATTTAATAAATTAAAGTATAACATTTATTAAACCTGTTGTCAATTAAAAACCTAATTTTCTTTACGTTACAAATAGAATTTTATTCTCCCTCAAAAAAGGACACACCTATATTTTTTTTTCACATTTTTGAAACCCAGTAAAGATTGTGTTTCTTTTTTAACCTACTGCCCCATTAATGGGCAAAAGGAGGCTTTATTGTTATATTTTGAAATGTGAATGTAGTTCATTGTGTGTGTTGTAGCATTGTGCTTTAAATAGCTCATAGCCTTTAGTTCTCGGTATTTTCACAATATCATATGTCTTCACGTGGGATCCTCTATTACTTTAAAAGTCAGTAAAAGATCGTAAATTACCAATATACAGTGAATTGTGATAAATTAATATATATACATATATATACACTTACAAAATAGGTTAATATATGTTTCCTTTGCTTATAAAATGTATGACTTATTCATTTAATTTAGCTCTGTTTGAATAAGTCTGATTTGGCCACTTGTCAATGCGCAGCAGACCTAGAGTTTTCTGAATGCAAACAAACATGCGATTTTAAATTTCTTTAAAGCATTTATAATTTTAATTATAAATTTAAAAGAAAATATTCCAAATTTTAATACCGTAAAAATATGTTTAAAAATAAGAACATTCTAATTATTTCCAATACCAATCTGTGTGTCTGTTGTTATGTAGAAAAATATTTTGGAGTTAAAGCATCTTGGCATAATGATTTATGAACGAAAATTCAAATCTGACTGTTTCACAGATAAAAAAAAATATTTCAATAAATTGCAAGGAAAGCATCAGCATACGAGTATCATTAAAAGATATTTGTTGATAAAAATGATATGGTTAATATATAAAAGCATTAACAGTGTCTGTTTAACAATTGCACAACATTTAACCTCCCCCCCTCAGATGTGGTGTACTAACGTAATTTTTTGTAAGTATAAAATAGTTATCACCAACTTCTTCATTCGTTCAGACATCGAAGAAATGTAGGAAATTTTTTTTTTTTTCCTAATGCAACTGGCAAACACTTAAACAGTTGTCTTCGATGCCTAAAGACAAGCGCTGCACCGATGTTACTCACTTAGCACTACCCAGGAGAGCGTGTAGCTTGAAGATAAGCTACGGACGCGGAATAACAATACCCCGCAACGCTCTATGATCATGTTAGACCGGTACCTACGGTTTAAAGGGGATTCCGAACCACTACAAATATCCATGGCACCTCCAAGACTCGAACCCGAAACCTGTGGCAATGAGCGCCAGAGCGCTAGTCACTCGACCATCAGGCCCCTAAATGCAGGAAATAGAATAGGAAATTATTTTGTTATGGGACTGAAACAATAAAAGTTTACTTTTGTGAATTGCCGCGAGAACGCCGATGGCTTTTTACAATGACAGAATGCGAAAGTCGTGTTTTAAGTAACGTAACGTTATCTACTTTTGCAGATTTCCCTTTGATCGCAACCCTTCGATTCTTTTATCTTTATCATTTTTCATTTATTTATTATAATTTTCGCTTTTCTTTTCTGCAACCCTTTACACGGTCTATATATATATATATATATATATATATATATATATATATATATATTGTTGTTTATTTTTATAAAATAACAAATATAATAAGATTTGTTTTAAGCTGTCTCCTAGCTTCATTCAATAACTGCAAAATTTACAGTGTAAATAGAATTTGTTTTTTTTTGCCATAATTACTACACAAGTTGCAAATGGCGCTGCATCATCTCACATGCAGCTAACGAAGGTAGTGATGCATATTTATGCCAATTAAAAACAGTAATTAAATTCTTCTCTTTAAATCACTTGGGGAAAAAAAGCAGAATAGAATTTTGCAGAAGGAAAGAAATAGAATTTTGCTTTATTATTTTTTTTTTTTTTTACTCTTAAAATATAAATCTGCCATTTGAAAACACGTAATTTCAGATTTCATGGGATTAAAAAAAACTTATTTTTAAACAAAAATGTAATTATTTTATATTCCGAAAGAAAAAAAAAAAAATTTTCCAAAATTTGAAAGTAAAAGGTTAAAAAGTAAGCAAGTAAACATTCACGAGAAAATTTTTTTATACATAATACATTAACATTTTTTAGAAAAATACTTTTAAAATATGTTAATGTTTTTGTTTACGTTATAAAATTTATCATTCAACTCGTAGGCTGCATGGCCTAGTGTTTTCTGAAAGCAACCAAATATGCTGCTGTGACCAAAAAGGAAGACCAATTATAATTTTTTTTTATCCGCTCGGATTTTTGTAATCCCCTCGGACACAATGCACTTATGCCAACTTTTTTTCCCAATCCTCAGTGCAAGCTAAAAAGTCATCGGCAGCTATGACCTTCAAAGCGCGCGGCGATTCACGTTGAATCTCTTCAATCGACTCAAAACGGTGTCCCCGGAGTGGTCTTTTGAGTTTAGGGAATAGCTAGAAGTCGTATGGTATGAATACGGTGGTTGTGGAACGATATGGGTTTGATTTTTGGCGAAAAGTCACGAAAAATCAATACAGTGTGAGCTGGAGCATTCACTGTTTTCGGTACCAATCGAGATTTGATGCGTTTGAGGTCCAAAACATCTTTTAAAATGGAATTGACCGATCCTTTTTAAATTCCAACATCATCAGAAAGGTCTCTTGTAAATCGACGGTTTGCAAGCACCAAATCTTTAATTTTTGGTCGTGAGCTTCGTCGGTTGAGGTTGATGGTCAACCAAAGCTCTCTTCGTCTTCAACGCGTTCTCTGCCTTCTTTGAACTGTTTATATCACTTCTAAACATTTCTTTCTGATACAGGAATACTCACCGATTGCCTTCTGCAACATTCTATACGTTTCCGCAAAAAAATTTAATGAAAGTTCTTTGCTCAATTCATTCAGACATTTCAAAAATCGCCGGAATCAGTTTTAGCGTCTCACAAAGTCAAGCGTAACTCAAACACTAATGAATATTTTGACATTGATTTTCCACAGATGTCAAGGACAGTGCTAGCAACCTAAAAAAAAAAAAAAAAAAATTGAAATTTCATAAGCCCCGGGAATTTGAAATTGAAAATTGGTCTTACTTTTTGGACACAGTAGTATAATCACTATAATAATATCAATAATAATAATTAATATTTTATTAAGTTAATTAACAATAATAATAATATTATTATTAAATTAATATTTAAAAATAATTCCCTTTTTTCTTCTTTTTTGTTGAATAATGTTACTAACAGCATTAATCGTTTACTTAGTTTCAATATTTAATTGCAACATAATTCAGAATGTGAAAAACATTTATTAAAAATCATTAATTCATTTTAGCGATATGTCTTCCAATTGCTCTTTTCTTGATTTTCGAAATATCCACGTATTTACTGAACGCTATTGATTAAATTAGTTTTTAAAATTAATGAATAATTTCTTTTTCTTTCTCCATCTCGTTTTAAATATAGTTCAGATATCACCTCAAATTTAAAAAAAAAAAAAAAAAGAAGATATTTCTTTAAATGAACATATGAAAAATAAGAAATGTGAAATATGAATTGTTGTGAACAACAAATCCAATAATATCCAATTCAAAGCTAGAAATAAGAGAGCATTCCTATAGAATCAAATCAAAATGTGCAATTTACAATGAATGAACAAATCACTAAAGAATTATTTTCCGTTAAGGTCTGAGATAAATTAAGATTTCTTTTATGAAAACTTTTAATTAATAGAACTTGAATCTTTCACTTAATAACATACAAAGGATGAAAAGAGAGAGAGAGAGAGAAAAATAAGACATTATATATAAATTAGCTAAGGAACGAATTGAACCGAAATTTGTGTTTGTGTCTCCGATGAACACGATAAATAGCAATACTATTAATTTATAGGGTCTGAATGGCTGAGTGTCTAGTGCTCGGTGCCACAGGTTTCGGGTTCGAGTCCCGGCCGTTCCATGGATGATTGTAATGGTTCGGAATTCATTTTAAGCCGTAGGTCCCGGTCTCATATGACTGTAGTCACAGAGAAAAGTCAGACTTCCACCTAAGGGTGATCCATCACAATAGAAGCTTCCCTCTTTCCCTCCATCCATGTGTAGATTACTCATGGGATGGAGGACTTTTTGGAGGAACTATCTCGCATTTGCTTATCATATGGGAGAAAACCCTGAAAAACTCCCACCAAACGAGTCAAGATGCTGAACATCACAAACGCCATCGCGTCTTCACTTTTTTGAAACAGTATTTACAACAAACTCATAGGCGGATTGAACTTCCGCCCTAAGACTCACCAGCGGGTAATGTTGCAACTGAGCCATGAGTAGGACAGATCTTTTTCTAAACATAAAATGAGACAAATGTTGTAAAATAACTCTTGAAACTAATAAAGAAGTTCATCATTGCATCTTGTATTCATATATTTTTATATTTATAAATATTAAGACGTCTTTTGTTTTTGAAGCCTTTTAATTTCCTTCCATCAATCGCATTTGGACATAAGGATGAGTTACTGCAACAATATTATGAATTACTACTGTAAATTATATCATTAATTAGCTGTGAGGATTCTTTAATTTCTTGATATTATTTCTACTATGATAAAAAAAAAATTAGCGACCTCTATAAATTGCTCAAAAAAAATTCTTGAACTTTTCATATATCATCGAATTGTCTTGTATTTTATATAAAGAATCTAGATTTAATTCTTTTTCAATAGGATATCTGTATAGATAGTTGTTTTCACTTTAAATAATATATAATCTATATTTTATATATTCAGTAGAACCTCTGTAAGTCGAACTTCAAGGGACACGCCAAATAATTCGAGTTATAGAGTTTTCGACTTATGGAGGATTTCGACTTACGCGGATTTTGTAAGGAAATATTCGACTTATAGAGGGTTAGATTCATTCTAACTTATTTTGAGTTAGAGAGGTAAAATAAATAAAAATTCAAGTTACAGAGGTAATAAACATGTTTATTTGCAACTTAAAAATTGTATTCTGTACTACAATAAAAAAATCAAAATAAATCCGAAACAACCTTAAAATTAAAAATATTATGTATTAAAAAAGTCAGTTATTATTATTATTATTAATATTATTTTTGCTTTAGACAATTCGATCGTTCTCTATCTATAGCATTATCTAAGCTATAAAGAGCAGAAAATTCTTTTTCTTCCGAGTTGCTATTTCATAGAATTGGTTATTCTATTTACTATATACTCATACATTGTTTTCTAAGAAACAATGACGTGCATTGTCGGCAAATCCCTAAAGTCGGTAAGTTATTTTTCTTCGAGCTATAGAGGTAATTAGTTTCAAATGATTGAGTTGTAAAGGTTGTAAAAAATTTTAAAACCATATATTGCTAATGTTCGAGATACAGAGCTCCAATTTCTTTTTCGATTGAAATAAAAAAAAAAAATTATTAAGTCGTCTTTTGAAGCCTTTTAATTTCCTTCCATCAAGCGCATTTGGACATAAGCAACAATTAGTTACTGCAACAATATCATGTATTACTACTGTAAATTATATCATCAATTAGCTAAGAGTAACGGAGAGAAAATATATATCAAAAGGGCTTCTGGGGATTGACTAATTATTTCGACTTATAGAGGTTTTGAGGCTTATAGAGGCTGTAGAGGTTTTCGAGTAATGGAGGTTTTGGAGCTTGAAGGGAAGGGAACAAAATGATTTTTCGAGTTGTGAAGGTTTTCGATTTGTCAAGGTTCGACTTAAAAAGGTTCTACTGTATATTATTTCCACACGAGCACCCCTCATTCCTATGGGTAATGTAGACACTAACAGTTAGTACGGTAGGAATCGAAAATCGGTGAAATCAAAGAACCGACTATTGTTGAAGAGAGAACAGTGCATTCCGGGAAAGCTTTTAGAGGTTGACTAGCTGTAAAGAAATTTGGACAATTTATACAAGAGAAAACCTAGAAAATCCCCTCAGATTGCCTGACTTTCGATGCGATATGTTCTATATACAGTACCCCAGCTATCTCCAAAGAATCTCCTCATTTTTGAAAGCAGCGATTACTATAGCATCGTAACTCCAGCCGTAGCCCGTTAGCTGTGGACTGGATATGGATGTAGATGGACTGTAGTTTGGTCTTCTGCCCGGGATCGAGAAAAAAATAACAAGATTATAATTTATGAAAATTCTTAAGTTGGGTTCTCACAGACATCAAAATCTTCAGCCGTAGAATACCTGGCAAAGTAAAAGCCAATTTTCTTGAATTCACTTCCCCGTGCCATACCTCACCTCTTTTCAACATCAATTATTTTTAACTTGTCAAAGGAAGGAAAATTAACCCAGTTACTATACTTCTCTAATCTACAGGTTATTTTATACTTCTCTAAATGGTTGCTCTGGGTAGATTTTTTTTTTTTTTTATCTCTTCTGTCAACTTTAATCTTCTTATTTTGGATTCCTTTCACAATTGCCTATCAAATGTCAAACTTTGGAAAGTAATGTATCTAAACAATGAACAATAGTATCTATTGATATTTAGTGACTGATCTTTAATTACATATGGGCAGGGCCGGATTTTCCTATAGACAACTAGGCTTCAGCCTAGGGCCTCAAGATCAAGACGGGCCTACATTCAAAATGTTAGCAAAATTAAAATTACACTATTCTAAAAACAGTAAACACTAAAACACTGAATCGAAAATAAGGACACATATGACTAATAAACAAACATAAAAAATGTATTGGTTAAGATCAACGCGTTCGGCTCATTGATCGTAGTGAAAGATTTCTATTATTTGAATTTTGTTTCTTTGTAAATGTTGTGTATTATGCTTGATAGGTTATTGTTACGAGTACTATATAGGGTGCTAAGAATAAATGTCCAAATAAGTGTTCTCGATTTTTTTTTTTTTTTTTTTTTATTATCCGTGCCACATTTTTTATAAAGATTAGTACCAATCACAACATGTTTCATTTAACATATTGATGTATATCACAGTAATGATGTATTTTATTATCTCTCAAGTAATTTACAAACTTAAAAATGGGAGGTGAAAAGGCCTCATAAGTGGAATAGCCTAGGGCCTCGTTTCATCTAAATCCGGCCCTGCCTGTCGATCTCTTCACCTAAAAAAAAAGACGGTTAACACAACATTTGAATAGTTTATGCATGGCGAAGCGGATCCTATATGCATAAGAGTAGTAAAAATCTTGTTAATTGTGTTGCACAGGAGGATAAGGGTAATGGGTGTAAAATGTTAAATCACCTTATTCATGATTGAATCAAAACAATGGAGCTTTATTGACTTTTAAATTTTTAATAAGGATTGCAATTTACGAATGCTTAGTACGGTTTAGAGAATCGTGTAGAATGAGAATTAAAATTATGGACATTGTAGTTAAGAGTATTTTTGATAGCAGGGTATTTTTCTGAAGTTGAAATTGGTTTTAAAGCGATAACCTCAGCTTTGTTTTTATCAGAACTTGCCATGGAAACGTGGCCATTTAAATGATCAGTTTTGTTGCGATTATTATTAAATGCTTTAGCGAAACACCAAAGAATCCGACTTTCTTTTGGAGTTCTATTCATTTATCTCCCCAAACTTTATCAGAGTTGTTTTTGAAATTTCTTTTTTTTTAAAATATATAATATTTATTTATTTGTTAATGCGAATTAAAATAGTCTTGTCGTTAGGATTTCTAGTAGTATAACAGTGCTTCTTTGCTTTGTTACGGAATTTAATGAAATTTTTAATATTAGGGGAATACGTTGTTTATTTTGATTAAGAAAAGATTTAGATGAATTGTGGTAGACTAATGTGCGCTGTTAACGTGGGGTTTGCCTTTCAAATTTAAAATTTTCGCCTAACAGTTGGGGAGGGAAAGATTTTAGTTGAAGTGGGATGGGGAGGGCGCCCCATTCGTTTGCAGTGGGTTTGGGGGATGAAACTGGACCTTTTGAGAAAAAAAGATTGATCGTTTTTCAAAAGACTGGGAGCTCTGTTTTGCGTGAGAAAAGAGAAGGGAAGGTAATGGCAGTTCATTCCTCGGGGCAAATTTCTAAAAATAGGATTCTAGCTGGGAAGATAATTCTGTTGTTAAAGTCATAGCTGGCATGCAATTGTTCGAATCCGCTGGAGGCAATATCTGAATTCCATTTTTCGTAAATATCGTTTCCAGAAAAATTCTTTTCTGCAGTCAGACCACCAAGCATTGTGCCGTGTAGAAAACAAATCAATTTAAAGTGACACAATCTCTATTTTGGGTACAAAGCAAAGGGTCGCACCTTGATCTCGCATTCCGAAGGAGGCCAAAGGCCTTCACTCACAAACTAGTCAAATATATATGTGTTATATATCATCAAAGCACACTATATATATATCAACATAACAATTTCACACCACACATTAAAAATAGTTTTATATGTCGATACTTCAAATATCTAACTACCAGCGATAAAAAAAAAAATCATAATTTTTTTTTTTTTTTTTTTTTTTTGCTGAAATTTTCCAGACAGGCAATTATACCAGTAGACACACAGAAGTTTCGTACGCTTATATGTATGATATAAACATATAGATGGGTAATATGAAAAAAATCTGCAAAAATGTGTTTCATAAAGGAAAAATATTTAATAACTCGGGTCTGAAAAAAAAAAATCATTTGCATTAAACAAAACAAAAAAAAAAAAAAAAAATTCTTTTACTTGAAAGCCGATTTTAATATGCCAAGAATATACAAAATTCCTTGTTCCAGATAGAAAGATTGATTCACACACAGTCTCATATGATCGATTACATAAAATACAAACTAAAATGCTTTAAAAAATATTTAGCAATATTAGGAGTTTATCTGACACATAAGAAAAACAATGATAACTAAATATCACATAGCCATATACTGATTTTCCTTAAATATATATTTTTTTTTAAATGCCTATACGAATATTTAGAAAACTATCTTGTAATAAGAAGCACAAAATTTTTTAAAAAATGTATTAGACTTACATCTATTAATCACAAATAATTTAATTGAAAGAAGAAAATAATTCAATTCGGGTATAAAAGTTATCAGAAAGTAAAAAATTGAAAATAAAAATTGTATACAAAACAAGCGACAAATTGTCTGGAAATCAGACAGCCTTTTAATCGCAACTACCTTCGTTGTTGTTTTGTTGTTTTTTTCAATCGCCTTGGTGAGAAAAGCTGATTTATCCGAAAAGTTATTTAAAATTCCCTGATGACTGTTTGATGATTATCCAAAACCAAATCCTGATATTAGATAAGTTACAATGGAACAATTTGTCTTACCAACAATTGAAGATCCTAAAATTGTTGATAGCCAAAAGGATCAAACCGACCATAATACGATATTCCAAAAATAAGTAAATATTGAAAAACAAAAATTGTTTTAAAAACTTGTTTTGAATAATAATAATGTTTTAGTTTGGTGAGAGTTTTTATTTGAATTTGCTTAAATTTGGTGCTAAACTGCGCTTTTAAGAGAAATTTACATCATCAACACATGTTAAACAAAGAAGAACAATTAGTTGCGTTGTTGAAATGAAGTTAATGAAACAAATTTTATCATATCATGTTATTGTTTTGTTTTCGATACAATACTAAAAATACCTTTAATATATTTAAGATTTATTACAGGTTTTATTTTTGCTTCAATGGCACTAATAAATCCTAATGATTATGAATTTTATTCTAAATATCTAACTGTGAATATATAATTCAATCCACGTAGTACAAATACGCAATTTTTGAAAATCGGTCTACATAATAATAGTATTTTTTGTTTATTTTTTATATAATATTTTTTTAATTTAAAATTTTTAAAAGAATTTTGAATATAATTTTAGAAATGCAAACAAATGTCTTGTTGACTGCTTGTGTCAGGATAGATGTGTTAATATTGACTGATTATCCAAAACCAAATCCCGATGTCAGATAAGTTACAATAGAACAGTTTGTCTTCCCAACAGTTGAAGATCCTAAAATAGATGATGGCCAAAAGGATGGGTTCTCATCAAGCTAAACAGAATTTGATATTCCTGAAAGAATTGAATATGCAAAAACAAAAATTATTTTGAATAATAATATTGTTTTAGTTTGGTGAGAGTTTTTAATGGATTTGTTGAAATTTGGTGTTAAACAGTGCTTTTAAGAGAAGTTTACATCATCACTACATGCAAAACGGCGGAACAATTAGTTTGCGTTGTTGAAAGGAAGTTAATGAAACAAATTTTATCATATAATATCATTGTTTTGTTTTTCGATACAATACTTACAATTTCTTTAATGTATTTAAGAACTATTACTGGTTTTGTTTCTGTTACTCTGAACAAGCGCAAGCGAGTTCAGGTAATGGGGTGAGCCTTGCTCATTGAGAAGTTATCTCAATGCGTATCCGACGATTACTTTTGGCTTAAAAACTAAATGTAAATTTAATTCTAAAGAACTGGCGCAGAGGTAAAGATTCGGATCTTTGACCGCGAGGTTGAGGGTTCAGATCAGAACTCTGTTCCTTTTCTATTCCCCTTTTATTGCTACGTTGTGCTTTAAATTCATTATAACTTTCCGACTAGTAATTAAGTTAGGTTTTTATTTTTCGTTCGCTTTTTTACCCCTTTTTTTTTTGTTAGGAAAATAAAAGGATAGATATAAAAATTATAAAAATAAAAATAAAAAATTATAAAAATGAAAAAATCAAACAAAAAGTATAAAATGAAAAATCAAACAAAAAGTATAAAATGAAAACCAAATAAAAAATATAAAATGAAAATCAAATAAATAATCACAGGTTCTGTGATGGGCCTTTTTTTTTTTGGACTTTGTTTACATTTTTTACCTTTCAGATGCTCTTATTGGCTCCCACGTTTCAGCATAGTTCTCCAATCAGTGATCAGTAAGCAACGGGTTGGGGTTGTTTACGTTTTTACAATAGTCTATGGCATCGACAACTGGTCCCTAATTGTACCGAATTTAAAACTTATCTTTTAAATTCTTTTATTTTTTATCTTACTTTTTAAATAGTATTTTTTTTTTTTTTTTTTTTTGAGTACCATACAATAATTTTAGAAACTTTAATCTTTAATTTTTTACTAACAATAATTAAGCAGCCTTTTATAATTCAAAACATATTTATTAATTAAGATGAGGAGGTTTAAGGGGTATTTCCCCTGTTGGTACTCCGTAATCGGTACGCCAGTTGCCAGTTGCCAGTCGTCCTTTTTCGTGAAACAGTTTATCTTGAGCTGAGCGCAAAAAAACATTTCGTTTTCTGTTGTTGAAATCGTCTGACCTACTATGGCCAATTTTGATTTTCCGTTTTCGCCCTCCCCATTCATGAATTCAAGTTTCCACCCAAAGACCAGATTGCAAACATCGACAGATATTGCAAGACTGAGTTTCATGCTGCTAAAAAACTGACTCTTACATTCTTTCTCTCTCTCCCTGTCACCTCACCCCCTGCCAGACACCCACACAGACAGGATGTTTTTGATGACAGGGCGTTGACCTCCCCTATGCAGGGGAACCTGGGTTTTTCGACGTAACAATGTTCAATTAACACGGTAGGTAGGTTCTCATTTCCAATATTTCACGAAGAACCATCATATGATTGGAATATAATGCTTATTGCCAAAATAATATTAATATTAAATCTACAAAAAAAAAAGTTTCATTGCTTTTTAGACGTTTTCGTGTTTATATAAATTTAAACCAAAAACCAGCCATAGAATATTCCTTCTTACATTTCAAATGAAAAACATTAAAATATATTTCATCGTAAAAAATAGTAATAAATAATGTTGTATAATTTTAGTCTGAAAATATACATAAGAATAATAAAATTAGGATAATAATATTTTACAATAATAGTCTTTAATATATATCTATATGGTCAGAAATCAACTATTGGCAGCATTATTATTTTGCTTATAAGCTAATTATTCTATTCTACAGTGTAAATAATTCCTTATAAATTTTAAGGATATTGAAGACATTGTGTGCAACACATACGGATTAAAACAGAAACAGAAATTAAAAGCCAATTATTTTTCATTATGAAGAGTGAAAATGTCCACTTTTTGTGTGTGGGATTTTAATGCAGAGCATATGTCATGTTATAGGAGTATTAAAGAAACTTAATTTCCCTACCTTATGTTACATAAGTAATGTTTACTTTTTATCAAATTATAAGGTTTAAAATTGATTATTAAAAACTAATTAATATGGATTAAGATTAGTAGAAGCTCTGAAATAGTGTGTGAAAATAATACGTAAACAATTAAAAGAAATCATTTATAAAATGAAAATTAGTTTCCTGGCAAATTAATTATTCCTTTGAGCAATTTGATTAGTTAGAAGAAAGAGAGGTCAAGTATCAGGGTCTATCGCTCCCTTTTATTTTTATTAAGAAAATTACTTTTCACTTTCGAAAAATCTTTAAGTGGTGATTGTTTTGTTTATTTGTTTATTGATTTTAAGTAAGGGGGAAACCATAAAAATACCACAAATACATTCATCACTACTCTGTAGTCCCAATCAGAATAAAAGATTTAGAATGATAAATGACCATCACTAAATTCCCAACTTGACCGGAAATCTTCACATTACTTATCAGAGGATCTATCTTTACTCGAAAAATAAGTGCAGAAGGGGGGAAGAGAAATAGCCCCTAAAAAATAGAAACAGATTACAGAAAATATCAAGACGGTCAATGTGCTTCTCACATTCTTTAGATAATTTTAGAATATGTTAATGCAAATTCGCTAAATGACAATATAGCTAGAATATATGTTGAAATAAAAATGAAAATCAATAATAAAAATAAATTTAATGATAAATACTTGAATACTTGATAAATAAATACTTGAATTCAGAATGCCCTAACTACAAAAGTGAATGAAAACGAATTCTGTATTTATTTGTGATTTATTGAGATTTTATGAGATAATTATTTATTAAAATTTTATTATTTTATTATTTTTCGGGTTCGAATCTCGGCTGTGCCGTGGATGCTTGTAGTGGTTCGAATCCACTTTAAACCGTAGGTCTGATATGATCGTTGAGTGATGTGGGGGTAGTGTTACTCCCGTCTGTTGTATATCATCAAGCTGTACGTGCATTTGGGTAGTACTAAATGAGTAACGGCGGTGCAGCCCTGGCATATGCCATAGATTAACTGTCTCTGTATTGCCAGCTGCATTAGAACAACATTTAGGAGTAAAAAATTAAAACTCTTGAATATCCTTTAAATTTGTTCGTTTAAATTTTTTTTTTTTTCATTTTCATTTGTTGAGTTTTAATTCAGCTTTCATAGCATATACCTATTTAATCACATAATACAGTATAATTCCATGGCTTTCCATTCCTATTTTATAATTTTTAATTTACATATTTAAACAATAAAAATAATATGTAAATGTTCAAAATATTGGTCAATTAACAAGTTATACACAGAAGTCTCATATTTCAGATATGGATACGTATACGTTTACAAATATACGATTCAGAGAAACGTAAATTTGTTAGGAAAACATTAATAACAAATCCTTAAAAAAATTCCCAACTTTTACCTAATGTAAACTTTTTAATTTATCAAAACATTTAAATTAATTTGTTTAATGTTCTGCATTCATATTCTATATTATTTTTAAACATACATATTAATTAAATTTGGAAAAAAAAGAGAATGAAGTAGAACCCAATGACCCATCGTTAATTATCTGTCTTTTAAAAAATCGTGAATTTTCCATTTTCTAGCAGGAAATGTAATTTCAGACGCTTTACGTTCAAAATAAATACGGAGTGAATATTTAGATCTCCAACGAATATTTAGATTTAGGCTCAATGCCAGCTGACCATTAAAACTACTGACACTAGACACTTCAACATAACACATCAATCAGATAAAGAAGCCACCTCTTCCCAGAAGCATCAATCAACATAAAAACAAATGCCACAAACAGAAGAAAATAATCAGACCATCAATAAATCCCAGTTTGACCGAAACGTCTCACATTACTCAGCAGGAGGCCTTTCTTTACTCAGAGAACAAGCATGTCGTGTACCATCCATTGCAACTTTTCAGATGTTGTTGCAAATAGTGCTAAAATTAAGGTCTTCAATTACTAAAGAGGATTGATGATAGCTGGAGAAACAAGATATTCTTTCCCAGTCTAATTGCAGCTCGTATTTTTCTAATATTAGGAGTCTTTCATCTGCAAGCTCATATCGATTTCCAATAGCCAATTATATAATTCACTCTATCAAATGCCATATTAACTTATTGAGTACACTCAGTAAAATATTTTCTTTCTTTTTTTTTTTTTTTTTACTCATCAATTTGAAGACAAAAGTTTATAGATGAATTTTGATTATTTAATTTCTTCAAAATACTGGTAATATATTTTTAGGCAGCTTTTTTTTTTTACAATTTGTAACAATTGCTTTAGAATTTAATCTATCGCGAGATAATTTTGAAGATGCTTCGGAATCAGTAAATTTCTTAATAAATTTTTTAATTTAATATCAAGATGTAATCTAATAAGAATGTTTGTATTTAACTGCATAGCATATTTTGTCTATTTCCAAAGAAACTATTATATCATTTGTATCAATTACTTTTATCATATGATTACCTAGTGCTTTTATTTTTATGACATTCTGATTGTATGTTTATGCTGTCTTAAGAAAACACAAAAACCAATTTTAAAATCATTTCACAAATATAATTTTCACGAGTTAAATATGTAACAGGCTCATTGCTTCTTGTTGCTGCTAACCATTCCTAATCTTTTATCTAAATTTTCCCTATGTTTTTTTTTTTTTTTACCTTGCAAAGTTCCCTAAGCGCCAAAGAAGCCAACGATAATAAAATTAAAAAACATCTAGAGATTTTTATGTATTTAACATTTTTCTTGCAAATGAAGATCAATTTTTCCATACTCATAAAGTATATTAAAGATATTATATCCAAGATTTGAAGTAATACAATAAAATCAGTCATTGGATAAACTTATATATTATGTCAAAATATAAAGAAAAAAAAAATAATACATAAAATTCTAAATATAATTTCTAAAAACAAGAATGCGAATAAGAACAAGTACTTAATCATGAAGTTAATTTGAAGAAAACATTTTTTTTTTTTTTTTTTTTTTTTGTTAATTAACAAAAAAAAAAGTTTGTTAAAAATGAAATAAAGCTATTATGGAAGATTTTCTTGATTTTTGCTTGTGCACCGTATTAAAAGCTAACGAAGAAAAAAATAAATCATTTCATGAATATATTTATACATTTCCACAATTTGTAGGTTCATAAAACTTAATTAATTAAAAAAAAATTTTTTAATGCTAAACATGCATTACTGAAAATACACGATTCTACAACTATTAGTTTCTAATGTATTGACCGTTTTTTAATTACGATCGCACCTTCAATGCTTTATTGATATTCGAAAGTTTCTGACGCAGTAAAACCAGATTAATTATTCCAGATTTTTGAAGGAGTAATTTTCACAAACAATTTTCATTTAAATTCGCGAAATTTGTTTTGGTTTATTTTATGTGCATGCATTTCTATTTCTTTTCTCCAACATACATAAGCCTCTGAAGGCATTCGAACCTGGTTTATTTTGCGGTATAATTTATTGTGGATTTTGTGGTATATTATTGAAAGAATTATTGCTTTTTCTGGATTCGAGTTATTTTTATGACGGAATAAATCTTAAATTCCTAATCAAACTAATCAATCAAATTCTTAATCATCGTATCAATAAAACATAAAAAATTGGTGTCGTGGTGTAACTTCAGTAATTTGTTGGCTTATATTGGAGAGGCATACATGCTTTGTGAAGTAAATTTATTATATTTGTATAAATTTTGTCTATATATAAGTTTTCTATAAATATTTAATTTATATAATCATTTTAAAAACTTTTTCTTATTTTGCTGCCTCATATGTAATTCATATATATATATAGGATATATTTTGTATTGATTATTACACACACAAGAGGGAAATATTATGTATATATTATTTTTTATATGTTAATGTCATATATGTATATATATATATATATATATATATATATTGCATCGTAGAAATAGAAAGCCCCTCACATATTTCTTTTGCGGACAATATAAATCATTTTTTTCCCTTCAAATGTTTGTGAAAGAAAGGGATTTTTTTTTTTTTCAAATTAATGAAAATTATTTAAAAATGGAAAATTTGAAGTAAACAAAACAGGGTAACATTTATGGAAATTATGCATATGATTTAACGCAAGACTGAAAAAAATTTGAAAAAGAATATTTGAAAATAGCAAAAAATTTGTAAGAGCACTTTTCTTCGGAAGTTCTCTTTAGAAATTTCTTTTGGGGGTATAATTTTTTTTTAAATTTATATTTACTGAAATGAAATTATTGTAAAACTGAATTGTTAAAAATAAAAATAGCATTAAAAAATTAATTTATGTATTGTTGCAAAATTACAATGAGGCAAATCACAAATTCTTCTTAAAATCACAAATTATCTTATTGCAATCAAATAACGGATTAATCAAATGGGATTGGATTAATCAAATGTAATAATATACCTTTACATGAACCTTTTTCATAGTCTGATAAAATGTAATAAAGTACCTTTACAGAAAACCTTTTTTTCACAATCGAATTAAATGTATTATTAATGATTTAATGGTCCATTATTAATTAATATTAAAGGTACATTATTAAAGTACCTTTTACATACTCTTCTTTCATAATCGGATTGATCAAATGCACCATTTTATAACTGCAACAATTGACATCTTTAATATTTATTTAAAGGGGCCTGATGGCCGAATGACTGGCACTCTGGCACTCGGTGCCACTGATTTTCGGGGTCGACTCCAGCGGTGCCATGGATATTTGTCATGGTTTGGAATCCACTTTAAACTTTAGGTTCCGGTCTGATATGACTACTAACTATACACCACATCACTGTGCATAGAGCTGAGTTGCCCCTTTACAGTTTGGGAATGATGTGGGTGAAAAGAAGTCTCTGTGACGCTCTACGATTCTATGAGACCGGGACCTATGGCTTAAAGTGGATTCCGAACCACTACAAACATCCATGGCACCGCCGGGATTCCAACCCTATACCCGGGGGACCAAGCGCCAGAGCTGGTCTGATATGACTGTAGGGCATAGGGCTGACACCCTTACGCCGTAAAAAAAAAAAGACAACTCCTATCTCGATATCTGCCTGTAGGCAGACGGCCTTGACCCACCATAGAGTTGCTGCGCCAATAAAGAAGAAGAGAATATCGACTTAATAAAAGCACACTTAGTTGTAAAAGGCAGTAAGCACACTTTCCACCAGCCATTCATACTTTCTTCTAAGATGATATTATATTTTCCCGGCTAATTTTATTTTTAAATTTTTGCTTATTAAAATTAAGTCATTTGCAAACGAGCTTGCTTTATAGCAACAGTCATCATCTGAGTAATGGTATTATTATACAGATTTTTAAGAAATTTAATGATTTATATCTATACCAATCTGAGTATAATACTAGTATTATATCTTTTATAAAAATAAAAAAAAAATTTCAGTGTTATTGAATCTTCTATCAAAAAGATCTATCATTTATATCTTTATACTTAACACACGAAAAAGAGAAATTCCGAGAATAATTTTGCAATTTTCTTCTGTCAAAATCTTTTATATTTCCTAATTTTTTTTTTTTTTTAATTTCTTCTATTTATGTTAAATTATAAATTATTACTTATCAAAAGCATTTCATTCTTTTTTTTTTTTATTCAATTTTAATTTCACATTATAGCAAGAATTACACAAGATCTGTCAATTAAATATAATGTTATAAAATTAAAATAGGTCTAGTTTTTGAAATATTTAAATATATATACATATACATATACTATATGAGTATATATATATATATATATATATATATATTTCGTTAGAAGTTGCAAATTTTTAAATTTAGAGTGCATTTTGTTTTGTAAGTTAATCATTTAGAATGTCCTAGATCAACCCAAATGATCTTGCGGACACTTTGGAAATGCAACCTAACTGAGCTGGAGCATATAAAATTATATATCACCATATTAGATTTAGATCCACTATAGACATTTTTTGGAGAGAAAAATTGAAACTTAACGAGTTATTATTGTGTTTTACTATTCTTCTTACATGTAACCATAGATAATATAATAATAATGATGATATTAAACGCACATTGTAAAGAAATATGTAACACTAAAAAGGGAAATATAAAAAAATCTATAAATATAAACGAAATAAAAAAATGAAATCATTAAAAAATATTTATTTTACTAGAGCGAAATTTATTTTTCCACTCTTTCACTCAGCTTTTGCAAATCGATCTCAATTTGTGTATTTGCATATCGTAATGGGTGTTGCAGGTTAGCATCCGTATGTTTAAGCGTGTTTTGTGTTTGGTCAATTTCATTTTCGAAAAGAAAAAAAAATTATTTGCAGGTGTAAGTTGAACCAAAAGCTCTAACAACGTGAACTAAGAGTCTGATTCACTCTGCTATTATTAATCAACTGAGCATATCTAGGGATGGTCACTGAGGTCACTTACAGTGAAGCATAGAACCTGCTATATTAGATGCTCCAAGATAACCGCGCATTATGGATTTTAATTGCAACTGTCTTCATTGTTAATTTTTGCTGTTAAAAAATAATAATTGCATAAATTTTGTTATGAACCTTTTTTTTCAATCGTCCTGCTGTCAAAAGCTAATTTAACCGAAACGTAATTTAAAATTCATTACCTAAAACACCGGAATCGTTAAATGGACGATGTAATCCAATATAAGGTCCTTCACCACTTTAAAGTCAGTAAAGGATCAGATGTGGAGGTTTTCGTGGTTCTTAAAACCGCATAAGAACTCTGTAACCGGCCCAAAATTCGTAAATCACCAAAATATAAATAAACTGTAAATTTTAAACATAAAATATGTGTCATTTCATGTTTCCTATTAGTATAAAATTTATCTATAAAAACAAGATTATCCAACACGTGGACCGCATGAGGCCCAGTGCCATCTGAATGCAACAACACATGACATTGTAAATTTCTTTCAAAGCATTTATATTTTTATGCGTTTTTATTTCAATTCTAAAAAAAAAAAATTTAATTAATTTAATTCTAATAAAAAGAAAAGATAAAAATTTTAAAAATCTAAGATGAAAAGTGCATTAAAATATGTAGTCGAGGAAATACTTAAAAATCAGAAAAAACTAATAAACCCAAAAGAAAATAATTGTAATATCCTTGGATCAAGGATTACATGCCCTTGGGATATTATGAACCATTCATTTCTGCTTTCCAGATGACCGGCTCCATCTATTAAATGATATATATATTTAAATGTGTATAACTATAAAGATACTTGATAACAGACAAAATTCCAAAGACGTACACGATGTTATCATTTTATAGGGAAGCAATTTGCCACAGATATATCTAGTAGTGTCAGATCTATAATTTAGATTTGAAAATAAAATCCTATTTACAACAACACAAAAAGAAAACCGAATTAAAAATTAATTAAGGAGTGACTGTCAATTTTTTTGCAGTTTTAAGTTTTAAAATACATTTCATTCCTAAATTAAGATTTTACAACATCACTCATTCTTATATATTATCCAGCCTCATTCTGGGTTAAAATTTCATCCGCAACTAAATGAAAATATTATATTCACCTTTACATTATACATATAAATATATATATTTTTTATATATTTAAAAATCAGATTTCTTTCATGATCGTAAGAAAGGAAAAAAAAAAAAAAAAAAAAAAAAAAAAACACAATCATCAATTTTTATTGTTATTTTTAAATAAATCCTTAGAGAAATATTATTAATCCTTAGAGAATATTAGAGAAAGTCATTTTTTCTTTAATTTATGATATCTAATGCTGTACGCAAGCACGATAGCTATTAAAAACAGTTTAAGTTAACACAAATAAAAAGGAGACCTGATGCCTCATATACCTGAAAAAGCGCACAATTGCAATTGTTCAAATTTCGTTTTACACTTTTTTCCACATCACCTAAGAGGTAAAGTGCCAGATGCATTATCCCCTTTAAATGAAGCCAAGTAAGGCGGGATTCCCCATTAGGCATATTTTCCTTACTTGCTATAGTAAACATGCAAAATTACAATGCATTAAAAAATGGAATTGGATAGAAATGTCTCATACAAATCTGAGAGATTTAAAATCTTTAATGCGACGAGGCGTCTTGAACTGTTCTATTTCCGTAGACACAAGCAGACATTGTCCAATTCTTTCTTATCGTCCCAAGACATAAATCCTTCAGAAAAAGTCGAAGTTCTAGGTAAAAGTCGAAGTTTTCCAATTCAGTTCATAGGCGTCATTCATGTCAGGCGGGGAGATTTAAAAATGTCAACATACCAGCCAATTCTAAAAAAGTTAATGTAGGTCTTCTCAATCCCTGTCTTCATCCAAAAGCAGAGATCGCAATGCACGATGTCAGAATATTCAGAGATGTGGTGACATTGGACTTCTTAGTAAGCGTTTTCCCTGCGTACAACATTTAAAAGTTCAACGATCTTGTCTTTTATGGATAAAGAACAATAACCTCCACGGCGCACCGAAACGCTTCTTGTACATATTATTTGCACCTGTCATTTTCTCAATTCCAGCTTGAAATGGATTGTAAGATAATAATTCTATAAATTCCTCTATAGAAGGAATATATAAGTTCAAGTTACCATCTAAATTTAAACTCTTCTTGAATTTTCTGGTTTCTATAATCCGATACATCTTTTTTTTTGATTCATGTTAATAAAAAATCAAAATTGGACAGATAATATCAACAACTTCGGATTTTATAAGTCGAGCAACCCTAGTGGGAGTCCCTTTCGATCACCTCTTTTGGCTCGATTAATTCAAAGATTTGCAGCCAAACACATTCGATATTATCCAGTCATCCGCATTCGATGTTCCAGTAGTAGTATCCAATCTATTTAAAAAAAAGAGAAATTTAATTAAATTTGTACAATATTTAATTATATATGTATTATAATAATAATCACGCAAAGAAGTTAAAGTAGTTTATCATTAGTATAATACCAGATATGATATGGGGAAATACATTAAGTTACAAAAATTTATTTTTGTAAAAGAACTGCCGAACTTTTTGGAAAGGACGGAAATAATTAGATTAGTTGACGTTGACTTTATCCATATTTTTAAATCTGATGTCTGAATTCTTTTTGTATATATATATATATATATATAGACTTCGGAACTTTCGATTTTTCGAAAGGACCCCGCCCGCTGTAGGAGGAACCAGCGCCCCGCTAAGCGAATCGGCGCTCGCGCTTTTTAAAATGCTGCTAGCGTTTATCGATGACACTAGCATTAATTTCGCCCTCCTGCTCCATGCAGTTTCCACCGCGCTACCATCTCTCGAAGCTACGCAAGACAGTCACATGAAGGCGGTAATACTGCTAAAAACATTATAATTATTTAATCAAACAAAAATATTCGCGTTCTCGTCCATAAACAATAGTAATAGAAACTTAAACCTCCATACCTCCGTATAGGGACTCTCAATGCAAACGGGCTTCTTCGACAATTCGATGAAGTCAAGGAGAGGAAACTTTTCTACAACCGGGTAGGACACCTAGTATTCCTAACTTTAAACTTTATAAAAATGATAGAATCACGTACACTCGCGCGTGGAGGTACTTTGTATTTGCATTAAAAGACACTGGGTCATTACGAAATTAATCTACCAAATCTAACTGATCTAACCATCAACCTAAATTTTGGAAATAATAACAGCACTACTATCATCTCTATCTATTGCAGGACCCATAGAGAATTTAATATTACATAACTTAATAACTTGCTCAATATAAAACTTCTACAAAAACCGTTTACATTTTAATATTAAACTTCCACCCGAGATTAAAAGTAAAATTAAGCACAGAAACCTAACACGTAGAACTTGGCAGAGAACTAAAAGACCCAACACTTAAATCTCAACTCAAGAAACTTAATAATTAAATCAAAACTCTGTTACAAAAACACAAAAATTCTCAATGGTAACACTACACAGACTCACTATCAGATAACAACACCAAAAATACTGGAAAAAGTAAAATCCATGCGCGCGCAGCACACATCAATACCACCGCTCGAAAAGGACGCCGATAGCATAGCGATTTCTCCAGCTGAATACTTGGACCTTTTCTCTCTACAATCTTTACGTTAAGGATATTCCGCAAATT
The DNA here is from genome assembly GCA_021605095.1 of Caerostris extrusa. Lineage (NCBI taxonomy): Eukaryota > Metazoa > Arthropoda > Arachnida > Araneae > Araneidae > Caerostris > Caerostris extrusa. The sequence goes on along the minus strand of BPLR01007143.1, from coordinate 12,127 downwards.
TATAATGTGAAAATCAGTCTTTTTGCAGATGATACAGCACTCACTCAAGGTCGTAAACATTTTTATCATTAGTAAAAACCTTCAGAATTATATTAATCGCTCATCTTGAACAATGGCTTATAAAATGGAAAATTCAATTAAACGTTGAGAAACCGAAGCAGTACTATTCACGCGTAAAGGGTTCCCTTCTATCAAAATTTATAATAATCCTATTAATTGGGCTGTGCAAACTAAATATTTGGTGTAATCTTAGATCGTAAATTAAATTATACTCCTCACATTAACTATCTTAGGGATAAATTTAATAGATGCATTATAGTGTACTGTATCCACTCTTTGTAGGAATTCTACTATGTCCTTGGAAAATAAAAAGCTAATTTATCTTGCTTACTTGTGTCCAATACTTGCATATGCGAGTCCTATTTGGGGTTCTACTGCTCGTTGAATTTCGAGATCACACAAAAGACTTGAAAATGTAAATCTAAGTATGATTACAAATTCATTGGTTTTCGAAATGAGGATATCAGACATGCTCTTTCCTCCCAAAGTTTTAAACAATTTGTGTATAAAACTGCAAAAATTTTATAATTCCATTCCAAATATTAATAATTCCGTTTTGAATGATCTAAGCGCAACTATGTTTACGACATTTCTGATTTTAAAATCGCAAAAGACCCCGCGCTGTTCTGAATAGTATTCATTAACGTTCCATATCCTCCTTTTCCGAATTACCATGCAGTTTCTCCACTGAGTCACAATTTCCCCTCAATCGTTATTGTTTGTTTCTTTTTTTGTTTATCTTTTATCACCTACTTGAAATTATAATATATATAAAAGAAAAAAATTTATATGCAGAATTTTTATTAATTAATAAATTAAAAATTTCGAATAATTAATTTTTTTGAATAAATTAATAATATACTTGTATTGCTTTTTTTCTATCTAATCAATGGGCTTAAAGCTTAAGAAATTTCCCTTCACTCACAAAGCAGGAGATAGAGGCAAGCCCAAGCTACTAACCTCTACTCGTGCAAACAAAGCTTCCACAATCCAGAATTATAAAGCTGAAAAAAATTTTCTAAATGCTTAAAATAAATAACATTTCAAAACAAGTTTTAATTTTAAATTTAAGCGTTTTTGGCACATCTTATTCATTTTTACAACATATCTCAATTTTTTTTTTTTTAAATTACGCTACACTCATAATATATTGATAGGCACACGTCATACTTTTAGCATTTATGAGTGAAAGCCACTAATTTTGGTTCTTTTACAGAGTTTTAACGTGCTTAAAAGCTAATGCAATGAGATTTCTCATATTTACATTTCAAAAATACACAATATTTTTATTTCACACACACACAAAACCTACATCTTAATTAAAACGTTGATTTATTGATTTCTTTTTAATTTGCAAATTCTATAAAACTTTTATAAAATGGTAACACAAAACGTGTGCAAAGCATTTTCATTCCCTATAAAATGAATTGACGAAAAAAGCACTTATTAGCTGAAAATTATTATTTATTCACCTGAATTCTATAAGAATATACTATATAAAAATTCTATCTATATAAGGATTTGTAGGTTAAGTAATGATTATTTTATTTTTGTTCTGAAATTAAAATAATTTTCTTCCAGATATATCTCAATAAACTGTCTTGAAACAATGCTTGCTGTCTTGACAGATTGTTAACCAAATCTTTTCTTCATTTATTAAATCTTATTTTTTTAGAATAAATATATGTTAATGGGATTTTCTTTTATCTTTTCTATTTGTGTCTATTTTCTTTTTTCTTTATATAAATATATATATATAAAAAAATAAAAATTATAATAATCATATAATTTATTTTTTTTTTATAAATTCTATTATTTAAAAGTACTTATTCATTAGCAGTTCTATAAACAAATACTGCCAATTTAAATAAGATTAAAGACTTTTTCATTTATTATTAAAAACACTTTTTTTCTCTAAAAACAGAAATGTTAAAAAATGAAAATCAATTTAAATCAAAGCAAATATATCAAATATTATTTTAAAAAAGTGAAAGTGAGATTACACTCAGTGTGTACAGTTTTATAAACAAATATTATATCTCCTATCCAATTCTTTTGAAAAATATGATTTTCAAACCTGCTGGTACTACGTGATTAAAAATATATATTAAAAAACACAGTCGACCGTTTATCGAAAAATTTAAATTTATATTTTTAATTAATTTCACTGTTTCATTTCCACACAAAAACATTTAATAATTATAAAATAAATGTTTTGAATTTTTATTGTTAAAATTTGCATAAGAAATCAGATTAAAATCCATTAAGATCTGAAATAATACTGAAAATGTGTTGAATCGGTCTTTATGGTATTCTACTCAACTACTATGAAACATTTATGTGACACTACTATAGTATACCAAACCAGCTGGTACTACGTGATTGACCTGTACACTACGACGTATTACTCCGCTGGTATTTGCTGGTAAACCAGCCAGCCTCGTGTTCAGGTAATCTACGCCCAAATTTATGTTCAAATAAAAAATTCCTTGATTGATCTGGCATTAGATTATTTTTTATTCATTATCGATATGCTTCAAGCACTATTTTGTACCCAACTTTAATCAACATTCATATTTTTAATTTTCTATAAAGTTAATAATTATAAAAAAAAATGTTTTTATAAACTTCACAATTTAAAATTGTTCGACCTGAACACGTGAAACCACATGTTCAGAATAAAATTTATTAAAATCTGAAATAAGAATTAGTCTGAAAATGTGTTGAATTTTTTGATACCTTAATTCAAAATTTGACAAACCATATATATCGCATTCCTGAACATGTGGTCTGTGTACCACCTGTTCAGCTCAATTTTTTTTTTTACTTTGATTATATTATTTTCCTAAAATAACAATTTTTCAATCAGTGTAAACCAAAATACAGAGTTCGCCGAGTTTCATAAGAATATTTATGTATAAGAATATGTCGTGACATTGTATAATAATTTTCTGGGATAATTATTGCTGCTTCAATTTTAATTTTAAAATGGTTAGTTTTGGCTCACAAGCAAAAGTAATTAGTTTCGAAAGGATATTCAAACATGGCATTTATGCCGCTTTGAATACCGGCATATTTTCCTTCTACCACTGTTTGGAACACATATTCAAGCATTTTTTTATATTCTAATTATTTAGTAAATTATTAATATCAATTATGTTAGCGAATATTTCTTACATCTAATTCTTATAATAATATTAAAATACATTGAACAATTTTTAATTTTAATTTTCTAAACAAAAAAATTTAAATTTTTGCAGCTATTCTCTCCATATAAATCTACAATCATCCAGCCATATTTAAATCAAAGGTTGTTTTCATGATGCACTGATGAGATTAAAAGTTAATGGTAACAAGATCAAAATTTAAAAACTAAAATTTATAAGTAGTTACTAGGGGTGAAAATACTAATACTACTAACACTAATAATAAAAAAATAACACTACAAAATAATTACTATCTAACAAATAGCAAAATCAAAAAGACAACCAATAAGCAATAGATTTCAGATATTCGTTTGAAATATGTGAAAAATTACAACACAATTTAATGAAATAGAATAATATTAAAAATAATAGTAATATTTAAAACAATAAACAAGAATGAAAAAAGAATTAAGGTACTTACACGCACATATCAAGAAAGGCATCCAATTTAGTACATTATAACCAAAAAAATATTTAAAAAAAAAACCCACTCTATAATACGAAGAATCGTCAACCCCCGTACATCTTTCAGCTTATAAAAATATTTCACGCGTTGAAGCATAATTCTTTAAAAAATATATAATAAGGCTATATTTTATAAATTATAAATTTTCTCACTGAAAAAAATGTAACAAATTCAAATTAAAAGTGCCCCTGAAATTTTTGAAAACAATAAATTTCAAATGAATTGACAGAATTTTCTAAGCAGAAGGTGTGGCTCAGTAGCACAATTCAACAGCCAAATGGTCAAATTCTCTGGCAGAAATGGTTCCTGCTTTCTCAACTGTCGCATTTACACCAGGCTTTGAGGCAAATCAATGAGCGTAAAGCTCCTCCCTATCAAAAAACCACTTCGAGACTTGGGAGTTGGATAATGGGTAGAGAAATAAGTATTGGTATTCGGTTTTTCGCCAAGTTGGCGTTGGAAAATAATTTTGGCATAGTTGGCGAGAATTATTCTCGAACGCCTTGGCGGAAACTAAAAGTTTTTCTTCTCTTTATTATATATTTACAGTTAAATTTCATTTGGTACATATTTACTTTGTTTCTACTTAAAAAATTAAACAAGCGATTTTCTTTTCTCTTAGTGTCTCTTAAATTATGTATTAAAGGTTTCATGCACTGAAGAAAATTACGAATTGTGCTTACGTAATATTTATCAATCTGTTTTGTTTCAGAATATCGACAGATCTAGAAGCTACATGCTTACTGAATAACAATAACTTAAATGAACTCATACATGAATAATAATTTTCATATTTCTTATTTTTTGAAGTATTTAATCCTTTTTTTTGTATTGCAAATACATTTGCATTGCTTTTGATAAATTTCAATAAATTAATTTAAATTTTAATTAGAATTACATTTCTTATCCAATCTTGAAAAACCTTTACAAGATGGACAAAAAAAAAAATCTTTTTCAAAAATGTTTTTTTCAGAAATGTTTTAGAAAAAAGGTTATTCAATTTTTTTCTTTTTCCCTTGCACTTCTTTTGTATTTTTTATTATATTTTTTATTTAATTTAAATGTTAAAAAAAATTAAAATCTTAAAAAAAAAATATATTACAAATTTCGCTTAATGCTTTCTGAAAAGCTTCAACAGTTTTAAAATAACATTACGATCTTTACAGGAGCCCAGAGTAATTATTATTTGGGACAATAAATTGCAATTACTCTGTTCCATATTTTTAGTTCAAATTCCCATGTAGATATTGTACCCTGAATTAACTTTCAAAAACATTTTTTTTTTTAGTTCAGTTTTATGATATTTTAAAAACTCATTAAAAATTAAAATTTGCAATTACAATGATGTTATGATTTGAATTCTTAACCTTCATTGCATACGCGTTCATTTAACTTAGCAATACATCTACCGTACGCCGCGTTCATTTAACTAATACATCTACCGAAATAGATGGATATAACTTTAGGGTAATTCTAAAAAAAGAAATTAATTGAAAAATAGTGTGAAATGCAGGGGGTATAATAATTATTAGTCGTAGCAAATATTTATTAATTTTTCCCTAACACTGAAATAAATAAATATAAAAAAAAAAATTTCCCCATTAACATTATAAAACCCAAATGTGGAAATTATAAAATTGAGAACTTCTAAAATTTATTAATTTTAACTAATAACAAACAAATAAATTATTTATGAGTTAAGAAATTGTTTTTATATTTATTAATTATGGGTTTGAAAACGATCTAACCATTTTTTTTTATCTGTGAAATAATGAGACAAATATTTAAATACACACAACTATTTTTTTTTTTTTCTTCTAAAAACAATAAAACGTATCAGGCCTCACATTCCCTTTACGTACGCTTAAGAATGGAAACTACTTGTTTTAATGATGATAATGTAATTCAGCTTCAATCTTCTTTAAGTTTTCCATTTTTTTTTAATAAAACTTAACTGAGAAATTCAAACAATATCATTTCATAACCCATTCTACCATGTTGAGAGCGCAAGGTGTCATGCTTTCTAAAACCACTCACAAGAAGATATTTCCATTTATTTTCCATAAATTTATTTCATTATATAATTTGTTCAATGAGGAAAAATACATTTGTTAAGAATTTTTTTATACATGTATCGTTACGTTTTCCCAATTTTTTAAATGAAATTTATAAAAAGTTTTTGTTGAAATATTTAATCAACGTTATAATGTACATATTGCTAAACAAAATTACTGCATTGAAGTTGCAACATATCAGGACCGTTGAACCTACGGTTTATAATCATATTGATTTTTACCATCACGCCATACCATACCATATAAAAATTGCCGTGAAAAAACTTATTCTATGCTATTTTGTGCCACATGACTCAAATATTTAATTACAGGCAATTTTTGTAGATGTAAAAGCATCTTAATAGATTTTCTTGGAACGCAACCACAGTTGATATTTAAATTTAAACAACAACAGTTTGAAACTTTAACTACACTATTTAATCCTTGAAATTTTAATTTTACAGTTATATTCTACGATTATCCATTATTCACTAATATATTCTGTTCAAATGCAGTTCTACATGCTGTTATACTGTTCATTAGTATGTTCTGGTTATAATACTCTATAAATACATTATCACTTTATTTCAACATTTAGCTATTACTAAGACGCAGGCTTTAGCACTATATTAACTAACCCATTTATCAGATATGTGAATGGGATACTCTAAAATCTATGACGTACCATGAAACTAACAAAGAATTTCAGCGAACTGTACCGCTGTTTATTTCCGTTACTTGATTTTTATTCATGTTTGGTATAAAGAGAAATAATTTTTGTGATTCATTTTAGCAGGGTTACAAGGCGATTACAAATATTAATATTGTAATGTAGCCGACGTTGAGAAGTCTTCAGAAATATCAATCTGAATTTTTTTTTTTACCTATTAAGTCTTAGTAAAGAGAAAATAAATGCGATTTTTAAAGTAAGTCAAAGAACGGATTTAAGTAAGATTAACTGATTTATATTACATTAATGATTTTTGAAATATGCCATTTAATATGTCTAGATATATAGATATTTTATATACCGAAGAATGGGTGAAAAAATGCAGAATTGATAGGTATTAATTTGCTTATAATCTCCAACTTCATGCTCTGGTTACATAAACACAAGAGTTCTTAATGATAAATGAAATAATTATAGCACGAATTTAATTAAAATTTTACAATCGTGCTGTTTGGTCTTGATGTCAACTGTTTACGTGTAGAAGATTGCATTTTGTAATCCCTTTCATTTAGGTTTAATAGACTTTGATGCTTCTATACCATTTGTGTAAAATGAAATTGAAGAAAAGAGTGATTCGGTTGGTGGATACAAAAGTTTTGCGGTTGCCGTTTCACTACAAAGAAACGATCGTGTTCGTGTGTAGGTCCGTCTTTTGTGAAGACAAACAAAAAATCAAAGAAATGTCAGTGTGAACCCTCCCCCTCCCCTTTATATTTAGAGGGGGAAGAACTTGTACAATGGAACAATAGTGGGTGGGCCCTAAGAGAAAGTATTTATATGAGAAATGGGTTATGTAGAAAATGGGCGAGTCTACTCTGTGGGTGGTATACACGTGGAGGGAAAAAGTATGTTATCAGTAAAAACTGGATAGATTGTAATCGTAGTAGATAGTAGTAATTTGAATAGATTATAGTTCAGCAACAAGTGATTTATGACTTTCTATTCTTTTCAATAGAGATCGAAAGGCGATTAAAAGCATTAATATTATAATACAGCCCACGTTGAAGGTCTTTAGAAATATCAATCTTAATCACCTCCTTCTTCTTCTTAGAAATGGTTTCACAAAATCTCTTACATTTCAAAAAAAAAAAAAAAAAAAGCAGAAGAAAGGTAAATGCTGTTCTGACCGAAAATGCATTCAAGACGTTTCCCTGAACAGCGACACCCCTTGGGGGCCATAATGACTTCGTTAGAATACTGCATTGTTACAGGAATCCATTCTATAGATAAAGGTATGCATAGAAAATAGATTGTGCGAATTTCAATTGTTCAATCCAAATCTCAGTTTCCGAGAGGGGAAAGTTGCTTTCGACATTGGAATGTTTTTAACCGGTTTTTATGCTCATCGAGAAATTCATAACTTTCCGAATAAAAGAATGATACACCTCCTTTCTTGCTTTGGGGAAAGAATGGCTTCCTACTTGATATCAGGACTATCAGTGCCATTTTATAAAAACCTAGGATTACGCTGGCAAAATTCTGAAGATCTAAGCAAGGAGAGAAAAACATTCCAAGATGGGAAAATAGTATTTTAAAGTTATTAAAATAAATATTTATTTACACAGAGACTTCGGAGAGCTCAACAAGAATGAAGTGTAATCGTTTATGAATTTTCAATAGATAAAAAAAAATGTCTTAGCTACCTGAAGCCAAAATATATTTATAATTTTATATTGTGCTTATTGGATTCTAATGCATAAAAAAAATAGAACATTACAACTAACACGTATCGTACAGAAAATAAATAATTAATTTCTAAAAATTACATAAACAATTTATAAATTAAAATTCTGACTTTTTTTTGTCTCTTTTGTTAGTTTATTGAATATATTTTTCATGTCAACTTCAATATTTCGATAAATATTAAATAAAATTTAAAAGGAAAAAATACCAACTCAATCCAAACATTCAGGCGCGATTCTAAAAAGAAACAAAGCACCGATTCATTGAAATGCATGATATTTAATATTACTTAATTTACTTCGTTAAAAAGAAGTAAACAGCAACCATTTTGCATTTTTTTCAAAGAAAAATTTTAAGATGTACTCGTAAGCAGGGATGATAACACTAAATAAAACTAAAATGAAAACAGTGGGTTAGGTTGTTTATCTACAGATTTTATATAAAGAAATATTATAATCGTCATTTAAATGAAGAATTCATCATTTCTAATTATATAAAATTTTTAGTGTTTGCAGTCCTTTACGTATATTTAATACAAATATAATGTCATTCATAAGAAAAATTTTGAACCTTGAAATATTGTGTTTTGGAATTCTGCTACAAAAGTATATTTCATATGCAAAGTTATTTTCTATGTAAATTTAAAACTTCCCAAAGAACTCTTAATATTCACTTTAGAAAATTACCAAAGTAAATAGTGTGATGAAAAATTGCATACATTTTATTATATGTAATCTCTTTTTTGCTATATATTTCAGTTAAATGCAGGAGTGGCATTAAGAAATAATCCATCTTCAAGCTACACGCACCTCCCCTGGGTAGTGCTAAGTGAGTAACGTCGGTGCAGCACTTGTCTTAAGGCATCAAGACAATTGTCTAAGTGTTTGCCAGCTGCATTAGAACAAAAAAAAAAACCCCCTTCTTTTAATAATAGCTCTCGATAGAAAAAAGTTGCACTAAACCGACTCCCCAAAACACTTATTAAATACAAAAAATACGCAATAACCCTGTCAATAATATAACTCAAAATCCGCAATAACCCACACTACAAAATAATCCTACAGGTTCGAATGTCTTCAGAGACTTGTGTATATTGGAGAAAGAAACACATACACATTAAACGAACCAAAACAAATTTCACGATTTTGAATGAAAATTGAATGTGAAAGTGTGTCCTTCAAAAGCTGGAATAACTAGTCTGGTTTTACTGTAGCAGAAACTTTTAAACACCAATAAACCATTGAATGTGTGATCATAATTAAGAAAGGGTAAATGCATTAGAAAATATTAGTTGTGGAATCGTCTGCTTTCAGTAATGCATGTTTAACAGTTAAAAAAAAATGTTAAATTAAGTTTTGTGAACTTGCAAATTGCGAAAATATACAAATATACTGATGACATGTCTAAGCATATCTATTTTTTCTTCATTAGCTTTTTATACGGTGCAGAACCAAAAATCACGAAAATCCTCTATCATAGCTTTATTTTACTTTTTTTTAAAAATGTGTTTGTTAAATAAAAACTTCGGTTTCTAATAGCGACTTATGGGGGGGAAATAATTTTTATAATTGTGAACATGTTCTTATTTCCATTTGAGTTTAAAAAATTATTTTTACCATTTTTATTTATTATTTGCTTTTTTATATATTTTGACATAATATATAAATTTATCTAATGACTGATTTAATTTTATTACTTCACATCTTGGATATAGTATCTTTAATGTAACTTAAGAATATGGAACTGTTAATCTCCTTTCGCAAGAAAAATGTTAAATTCATAAAAATCACTACATGTTTTTAATTTTATTATTATTGATTCTTTAACATTAAGGAAACATTAACATTAAGGGATTTAATGGGGAAAAAATAACGATTGAAAGTAAAAAAAAAAAAAAAAAAAAAATTGGGAAAATTTAGAAAAAAAGAATAGGAATGATTAGTAGCAACAAGAAGCAATGAGCTTATTGCACGTTTTACTCGTGAAAATTAGATTTGTCAAATGATTTATACAATTGGATTTATGGGTGTTTAAGACAGCATAAACTTTCAGATTGTCACTATATACGGAGGGATTCATCATATAATAAAATTAAATGCTACAAATAATATAATAGTTGCTTCGGAAATAGATAAAGTGTGTCTTGAAGTTAAATACAAATATTATTATTTGATTGCAGGTAGAAGTAAATGGTAATTTAAAATATTCATCAAGATTCCAAAGTATCTTCAAAATTATCTCGCGATAGGTCAAAATCGAAAGCAATTGTTATAAAAAAAAAAAAAAAAAAAAAAAAACGTTAACAGTTCTTAAAAAATAAATCAGTAATTAACAGTATTTTTGAAAAAATCAAGATTTATCTATAAATTTTTGTCAAAAAATGGACGCTTAAAAATAAAAAAAATAAAGAAAATATTGACTGAGTGCCAAAAAGCATTACATTCCAATCATTGATGTTTCTCCCTGAAATATTGAAATATGAAGTTAATCTCTGCCTATCATGTTAATTGAAAAGATTTTATGACACATTCCTTTAAATAAATAAATCCAAAATTCGAAAAATATTTATTAAAAGTCTATGAAATTAATAAAAAATATAACTTATAAAATATACAGAAACATTCCTCTGTTGTTGTAAATTCTCAAGAAAATATATCGATTTTTTTCAGCTTGGAATGCCCTAAACTCTTAAAAAGGAATATTGATGTAACTGATTGTGTTTTATTGAATATGGGTGCGAGCGTTTCTAAATTTATGTCCCATGTAGGTATATTATGTTACATTGAATTTAATTTGGACCTTTGTTTTTTTTTTATAGAATAAAATTACAAACATTATATTCAAGAAACCTATAAACACTAAAAATAGAAAGCAATTATTAAAAATATTTCTGCCACTATCAAAACACCGTCTTGTATATTTTATGAAGATGTGCACACATATGTAAATCTCAAATATGCACATCTGTGTGGAAGAGACTCTCACTTAGAGATTATTCATGAAGTTCTTCTTTTCCTGAATTCATTCTCTTTACCGATAAAGAATGAATTCAGGAAGAAAATCTAAGCTGTAACTTATTGTGTTTTATTGAATATATATGTGTGTGTGTGGTGTTTATGCGTTCAGATCCTTACCTTATTATATTGAATTTAATTTGAACCTTTTTTTCCTTATAGAATAAATTACAAACAATATATTTGGTACACCTTTTACACTAAAATCAGAATGCAATTATCAAACATTTTTTTGCCACTACTATCAAAATATTATTAATAACATACGCATACAGCGTCATATATATTTTATGAAGACGTACACGCATATGTACGTCTAAATTTATATCTGTTTGAAAAGTCATGTCCTGTTCTCGGGGTTGGGATTTTCCTATAGCAGCCTAGGCTTCAAGATCAAGAGGGCTCATTCAAACTGTTAGCAAAATTAAATTGCACTTTATTCTAAAAATAGTAAACACTAAAACACTGAATCGAAAATAAAGAAATTCTACATTGTGACTAATAAAAGAAACATAAAAATGTATTTGATTGAGATCACTTCTTAAATGAAATAACTATTAACATAAAATTTAATATGATATACAATTTAATATTTCTTTTTGGGATCTGGATTTTGTTTGCATAAAGTTCATTTTTGGTTTTTTTTTTTAATTTAAGAAAAACGTAAGAATTCGTACTTAAAAATTTAAATGCAAATTATTTTGAAATAAATTTATGTGAATTGAATTTGCTTTAATCTTCAATGTATTTTGAATATATTTAATTTAATTTAATCGAAGAAAATATGATAATTTTTTATTGCATATTTTATTTTCGTTGCCAAAGATTTTATTATTTGAATTTTTGTTTCTTTGTAAATGTTTCGTGTTATGTTTGATTATTTATTGTTACAAATACTATATATACGGTGCTTA
>BPLR01007142.1:0-141851 GCA_021605095.1 Caerostris extrusa | reverse complement strand
GTTACGTATTGCTGTGCTCATATTATTACTTACATAAGGGTGAGTGTGTGTATTAATATCACCCTGCGGACGTCTTGTTCTAATATTTGTGTGTTTGACACCCTTTCTTACTGATTTGGGTGTTCCTTGTACTGGATTGCATCAAGACTTTTTCAACCATTTCATTTTTCGTTTTACGTGTTCCATTCTCACCTGTGATGTCTTGTTCTTGATATTTACGTACGAAACTCTTTTTCACTGAATTGGGGTGTTCATTGTATTGATCCCTACAAGATCTGATTTTGGCAATTACATGGCTATCTGTTTAAAATTGCATCGCGTTTAAATTTTGCACGCTAGTGTATGATTAATGAAAATATTTAAATTTAATCTTTTAAATTTGTTAATAGTTTTGAGATTATTAAATTTATTTATATTTGAAAATATATATTTCATATAATCATTTATAAAATAAGAAATACATGTATTAAGCCAGGCATAAGTAAAAAAGCAATTTGCAATACATTCTCTGCTTTAAAATATATACATGTCTGATTTGAAATGGGAAGGTATATAAAATAAAAAGATTCTGACATCTTTTAATGAAACAATTCTGAATTTATTTCCCAGAGACAGAAGAGCTCCGATTTATTTTATTTAAACATCTCACTTCAATCTTTTCTTCCAAACTCTTTTCAACACAGGACTTCCAACATAATCATTTCCCTTTCATTCTTTTTACGTGTGTGTCTTGTAGAAAATTGTCCGATATGAAAGTTCGTGGAAGACATCTGCTTTTTGCTGCAATTGACAACCTCCGTCTGTAGACCCACAATTCTTTAAGCGGTTGAAACCGCTGGGATATGATTGGATGCATTACACAATATTTTCGGAATACTTTTTTTATTTCTTTCTTTTTCTTTTTGGGTGGTGAAGGGGATAGGCCATCTCATTCAAAAAGGTAAAGAAAAGCGGCTGCAATTTGTGAAAATGGAAAGAAATCTTCATGAAAAGATTTTAAATTACCCTGAAGACCCTAGGATGGTGCCGCCCCTGTGGGATACTGTATGCCATGATTTAAAAAGATATTGTGCGCTTGATGTAAGCAATGTATAGGAATTCTTTTTTACTGTATCTCAAAAATGGGGCTTTTTTATCTTTCTATACGAATGGTTCATAGATATGAAATGAAAAAAAGCGTATAAATATAAATAATACAGCAAGTGTTTTTGAAGTTTCCAACAAGGCGATGATTTTTAAAGGAACATTCAGCTGTGTTAAGTCTTGTTTTATTGCGGTTTTGCATCTGTTGTATCAGAAATAATAATTTTTCAATTTATAAAGGCTGTTTAGTTCATGATAGCATTACTGATGGTCGACCTTGAATTTGTTCCGGTGGTGTCATAGATAGTTGTAATAGTTCGGAATCCACTTTAAACCGTATATGTATTAGGATCGTAGAGTGTTGCTGGGGGTAGTGATACGTAGCAAGTGGGTGTGAAGATCTGCTACAGTCCTTAGCAGATCTTCAGACTACACTTGCCCCCGGGGTAGTGCTAAATGAGTAATGTCGGTATAGACCTTGGTTATGGCATAAAGGTTAACTCTAAGTATTTGCCAGGTGCATTGAAAAATTTTTTCTTAATTGTTTTGTAGTTTTTAATTTTACTTATATTTGAAAATATATATTTCATATAATCATTAGTATAAAGTCAGAAATACTGTATTAAGCCTAACATATATAAAAAAAAGCAATTTGCAATACATTCTCTTTTTTAAAAATATATATGTCTGGATTTAAAATGGGAAGATATATATAAAATAAAAAAGATTCTGACGTCTTTTAATGAAAAACAATTCTTCCAGAGAGCAGCTCGATTTATTTTATTTAAACTTCTCACTCTATCTTCTCTTCCAAACTCTTTCAACACAAGACTTCCAACATAATCATTTGCCTTTCATTCTTTTACATGTGTGTCTCGTAGAAAGTGTCGATATAAAAGTTCGTGAATGGAAGACATCTGCTTTTTGTTGCAGTTGACAACCTCCCCGTCTGTAGACCCACAGTTCTGGGCGGTTGAAACCGCTGGGATATGATTGGAAGCATTACACAATCTTTTTTTTACTTTTTTCTTTCTTTCTATTTGTTTTGGTGGTGAAGGGGATAGGTCATCTTTTTCAAAAGTAAGAAAAGCGTCTGCAATTTGTGGAAAGATGAAAGAAATCTTTTCATGAAAGATTTTAAATCACCCCTGAATCCCCAAGGATGCTGCCGTCCTGTGGTTTCTGGAGGGCATACTGGTATGCCATGATTTAAAAATGAATTGTGCGCTTGATGTAAGCAATGGGCAGAATTCTTTACTGTTTCTCAGAAAATATGGTTTTTTTTTCTTCTTTTCTCCACGAGTGGTTCATAGATATGAAATGAGCAAAAAAGCGTATAAATATAAATACTACAGCAAGTGTTTTGAAAGTTTCAACAGGGAGATGAATTTTAAAGGAACATTCAGCTGTGTTAAATTTTTCTTTTATTGCTTTGATGTATTAGACATAAGAATTTTTTCAATTTATAAAGGCTGTTTAGTTTATGATATCATTACTGTGTAAACTGTTTATGTTTTATTTATACATTACTGTTTATGATAACATTAGGAACATTCAGCTGTGTTAAATTGGTTTTATTGCTTTGCTGTATTAGAAATAATAATTTTTCAATTTATGAAGGCTGTTTATTTTATGATAACATTACTGAGGGTTTGACCTTTGAATATGCCCCGGCTTTGTCATGGATAGTTGTAGTAGTTCGGAATCCACTTTACACCGTAGGTCCATATCTAATAGGATCGAAGAGTGTTGCGATGGTGAATTACTTGCGTCCGTAGCAGATCTTCAGACTAACTTTGCCCTGGGTAGAGCTAAATGAGTAACGTCGGCATAGCCCTCGTTTATGGTATAAAGATTAAATTTCTAATTATTTGACCCGTTGCATTAGAAAAACAATTGTTAATTGTTTTGCAGTTTTTAAATTTACTTATATATGGAAATATCTATTCTATATAATCTTATATTAAACCAGAAATTCTTGTATTAAGCCAGACATCAATAAAAAAAAAAAAAAAAAGCAATTTGCAATACATTTGTTTTTTAAAAATATATATGTCTGAATTTAAAATGGGAAGATATATAAAAATAAAAAGATTCTGACGTCTTTTAATGAAACAATTCTGAATTTATCTCGCAGAGAGAGGGAGCTCCGATTTATTTTATTTAAACATCTCACTTCCATCATTTCTTCCAAACTCTTTCAACACAGACTTCCAACATAATCATTTTCCTTTCATTCTTTTTACGTGTGTGTGTCTTGTAGAAATTGTCGATATAAAAGTTCGATGGGTGGAAGCCATCTGCTTTTTGTTGCAGTTGACAACCTCCCGTCTGTAGACCTACAATTCTCTCGGCGGTTAAAACCGCTGGGATAGGATTGATGCATTACACAATCTTTTCGGAATACTTTTTCTTTCTTTCTTTCTTTTTCTTTTTAGTGAGTGAAGGGGATAGGTCATCTTATTCAAAAGGTAAGAAAAAGCGGCTGCAATTTGTGGAAAAAGATGGAAAGAAATCTTTCATGAAAAGATTTTAAAACACTCCTGAAGCCCCAAGGATGGTGCCGCCCTGTGGTTTCTGGGAGGGATACTGGTATGCCATGATTTAAAAAGGAATTGTACTTTTGATGTAAGCAATGGATAGAATTTCTTTTTTTTTTTTTTTTTACTGTTTGCTCAAAAATGGGGCTTTTTTTTTCTTTCTACACACGACTGGTTCATAGATATTGAATGAGAAAAAGCGTATACATATAAATACTACAGCAAGTGTTTTTGAAGTTTCCAACAGGAGATGAATTTTAAAGGATCATTCAGTTGTGTTAAATTTTGTTTTATTGCAGTTTTGCTTTTGTTGTATCAGAAATAATAATTTTTCAATTTATAAAGGCTGTTTAGTTTATGATAGCATTACTTGGGGTTCAACTTGCGTAATTAAAATTTATTTTTTTATTAAAAAAATCATATGTTTTATATATTTACTGGTTGAAAAAAAAAAAAATGTTGAACTTAAATACTTCGAAGCCTCTGAGTTCAAGACTTCGGAAGCATTCGTTTTTAATATTTATCATTAAAAATGTTATATTTAATAATAGTACTTGAATACAACCTCTGGCGTTCGGTACCACAAGTTTCGTGTTCGAGTCTGCGATGCCATGCACGTTTGTAGTGGGTCGGTATCCACTTTAAAACTGGTAGTCCTGGTCTAAAATGATGGTAGAGCATTGCTGGGGTAGTGTTACTCGCGTCCGTAGCATATCTTCAAGCTACACGTGCCCCCTGGGTAGTGCTAAATGAATAATTTCGATACAGCCTTTGCTAAATACAGTCCTTGCCCAGCATAAAGGTAACTGTAAGTATTTGCCAGCCACATTAGAAAAATTTTTAAATTTTTTTGCAGTTTTAAAATTTATTTATATGTGAAAATATATATTTCATATAAATCACATATAAAGTCAGAAATACTTGTATTACTCAGACATAGATAAAAAAAAGCAATTTGCAATATATTCTCTTTTTAAACAAATATATATGTCTGTATTTAAAATGGGAAGATGTATAAAATAAAAAGATTCTAACGTCTTTTAATGAAACAATTCTGAATTTATCTCGCAGACAGCGAAGAACTCCGATTTATTTTATTTAAACATCTCCACATCACACTTCAATTTTCTCTTTTAACATTTTTCAACACAAGACTTTCAACATAATCATTTCCTTTCATTCTTTTACGTGTGTGTGTCTTGTAGAAATCGTCGATATAAAAGTTCATGGATGGAAGACATCTGCTTTTTGTTGCAGTTGACAACCTCCCGTCTGTAGACACACAATTCACGGCGGTTGAAACCGCTGGGATATGATTGGATGCATTACACAATCTTTTCGGAATACTTTTTTTCTTTATTTCATTTTCTTTTTCTTTTGGGTGGTGAAGGGGATATGTCATCTCATTCAAAGAGGTAAGAAAAACAGCTACAATTTGTGGAAAGATGGAAAGAAATCTTTCATGAAAAGATTTTTAAATCACCCTGAAGCCCCAAGGATGGAGCCGCCCTGTGGTTTTCTGAGAGGGATACTAGTATGCCATGATTTAAAAAGGAATTGTGCGCTTCATGTAAGCAATGGATGCGAATTCTTTTTTGTTTTTTTACTGTTGGCTATAAGATGTGGTTTTTTTTCCTTTCTAAACGAGTGGTTCGTAGATATGAAATGAGAAGAAGCGTATAAATACTACAGCAAGTGTTTTTTGAAGTTTCAACACAGGCAGATGAATTATAAAGGAACATTCAGCTGTGTTAAATTTTGTTTTATTGCAATTTTGCTTTGTTGTGTTAGGTATAATAATTTTCAATTTATAAAGGCTGTTTAGTTTATGATAGGATTACTGAGGGCTCGACTTGTGAATTTGTTCCGACGGTGTCGTGAATAGTGGTGGACTCCACTTTAAATCGTAGGTCCCGGTCTAATAAGATCTTAGAGCGTTGCAGGGGTAGTGTTACTGACATCCATAGCCTTCAAGTTACACGTGTCCCATGGGTAGTAGTGCTACATGAGTAACGTCGGTGCAGTACTTGCTTATGGCATGAACATAATTGTCTAAATATTTGCAGCTGCATTAGAAAAAAATTGTTAATTGCTTTGCAGTTTTTAAATTTACGGATATTTGAAAATATATAGTATTTATATATATATATATATATATATATATATATATTGATTATTAAGTCAGAAATAATTGTAATACACCAGGCATGAATAAAAAAGCAATTCGCAATACATTCTCATTTTAAAAAATATATATATGTCTGGATTTAAAATGGAAGATATATACATATATAAAAGATTCTGACGTCTTTTAATGAAACAATTCTGAGTTTATCTCGCAGAGAGAAAGACTTCGATTTATTTTATTTAAACATCTCCACATCTCACTTCCATCTTCTCTTCCAAAATCTTTCAACACAAGACTTCCAACATAATCATTTCCCTTTCATTCTCTTTACGTGTGTGCCTTGTAGAAAGTGTCGATATAAAAGTTCGTGGGTGGAAGACATCTGCTTTTTGTTGCAGTTGACAACCTCCCGTCTGTAGACCCACAATTCTCGGCGGTTGAAACCGCTGGGATGTGATTGGATGCATTACACAATCTTTTCGGAATACCTTTTTTTATTTCTTTTTCTTTTGGGTGGTGGTTGAAGGGGATGGGTCATCTTATTCAAAAGGTAAGAAAAGCGGCTGCAATTTGTGGGAAAGATGGAAAGAAATCTTTCATGAAAAGATTTTAAATCACCCTGAAGCCCCAAGGAGGGTGTCGCCCTGTGGTTTCTGGGAGGTATACCGGTATGCCATGATTTAAAAGGAATTGTGCAATGTAAGCAATGTATAGGAATTCTTTTTTACTTTATCTAAAAAAAAAAAAAAATGGGGCTTTTTATCTTTCTACACGAGTGGTTCATAGATATGAAATGAGAAAAAAGTGCATAAATATAAATACTTCAGCAAGTGTTTTTGATGTTTCCAACAGGGAGATGAATTGTAAAGGAACATTCTGCTGTGTTAAATTTTGTTTTATTGCTTAGTTTTGCTTTGTTGTATCAGAAATGATAATTTTTCAATTTATAAAGGCTGTTTAGTTTATGATAGCATTATTTGGAATACAACTGGTGTAACAACAAAGTATTTTATATTTTTATTACAATAGAAATATGACATGTTTCATATCTTAACTGGTTGAAAAAAATTGGGACCTAAATACTCTAGAAGATTTCGAGTTCAAGAATTTAGAAGCTTTCCTTTTAATATTTTTCAATAAAAAATTTAATAACAGTAATTGAATACAATCTCTGGCGTTCGGTGCCAGAAGTGTCGTGCTCGAGTGCCTGCGGTGCCATGGATGGTTTTTAGTGTGTCAGAATCCACTTTATACCGTGGGTCCTGGTCTAATAGGATCGTAGATCATTTTTGGGGATCTGTTACTCGCGTCCATAGCATATCTTTAACACGTGCCCCCTGGCTGGTGCTAAATGAATAACGTCGATACAGCCTTTGTTAAATATAGCCCTTCCCCACCATAAAGATAATTCTATAAGTATTTGACAGCTGCATTAGAAAAAAATTTGTTAATTGTTTTGCAGTTTTTAAATTTATTTATATATGAACATATATATTTCATATAATCATATATAAGATCAAAAATACTTGTATTAAGCCAGACATAAAAAAAAAGCAACTTGCAATACATTCACTTTTTAAAAATATATGTGTCTGGATTTAAAATGGGAAGATATAAAATAAAAAGATTCTGACGTCTTTTAATGAAACAATTCTTGAATTTATCTCGCAGAGAGAGGCTCCGATTTATTTTATTTAAACATCTCTATTTCTCACTTCTTCCATCTTCTCTTCTAAACTCTTTCAACACAAGACTTCCAACATAATCATTTCCCTTTCATTCTTTTACGTGTGTGTGTCTTGTAGAAATTGCCGATATAAAAGTTCTTGGGGATGGAAGACATCTGCTTTTTGTTGCAGTTGACAACCTCCCGTCTGTAGACCCACAATTCTCGGCGGTTGAGACCGCTTGGATATGGTTGGATGCATTATACACTCTTCTCTCAATACTTTTTCTTTCTTTCTTTTTTTCTTTTGGGTGGTGAAGGGGGATAGGTCATCTCATTCAAAAGGTAAGAAAAGCAGCTGCAATTTGTGGAAAAGATGAAAAGAAATCTTTCATGAAAAGATTTTAAATCACCCTTGAAGCCCCAAGGATGGTGCCGCCCTGTGGTTTTCTGGGAGGATGCTGGTATGCCATGATTTAAAAAGACATTGGGCGCTTGATGTAAGCAATGTATAGAATTCTTTTTTTTTTCACTGTTTCTCAAAAAATTCTTCTGTTTTTTTTTTTTTTTTACACGAGTGGTTCATAGATATGAAATGGGAAAAAGCGTATAAATATAAATACTACCTCAAGTGTTTTTGAGGTTTCAAACGAGAGACGAATTTTAAAGGAACATTCATTATGCTTTATTACAGTTTTGCTTTGTTGTATCAGAAATGATAATTTTTCAATTCATAAAGGCTGTTTAGTTTATGATAGCATTACTTGGGGTTCAACTGGTATATCAAAAATGTATTTTATTTTTTGATTATAATAGAAAAATGACATGTTTCACATCTTTTTAAAAAAATAACATTTCTTAGAATAAAAAAAAAAAAAAGAAATGTGGAATTTAAATGCCTTTAAAAGACTTCGAATTTAATACTTCGGAAGCTTTCGTATTAATATTTATCTAAAAAATGTTAAATTTAACAACAGTAATCCAAAGTTCCAACTAGTTCAGAAAAAGGATAATCGAAAATGGATTAGAATATTATATTATGAATTATTAGAAATATTTTATTATTAAATTTACTAATTTCATCATCTTCATGTATTTATTCCACGAATTTCTTAAGATCGTCGTTGGAAAGACTTTCGCCAGTTATAACTTACTATAACTCTCTAATATTCTGGCATTTATATAATCCTAAACTGTTTTTTTTTTAGCTATCTTATCAATTTCGTCAAAATCAACAATGGAATCTCTTGCACTAAAATCCATGCTTAGCCTCCATCATATACTCTTCTATATCATTCATGATACTGTAGTTTCCGAAAATTTCTAATGGGCTGTTTATCTATCCCTTTGATTTATCAATCAATTGTCGGAATATCCGCCGCAGATAAGGAGCTTTAAAATTTGGGATTTTGGTAATTCCAGTATTAAAGCGTAATACTGAAACAGGGTTAAATGGTGTCTTACTGTATTACATAATTTTTAATATATAGTGGATTATAACTAAACAATGTAAAATAAAAGACAAATTATTTTTATTACAAGATGCAGTTAATTCTTATTTCATATCGCTAATATTTTTTTTTTAAATAATTCCAATCATTTCAATGTATGCATATATTTCACATGTTAAAAAATTGCTAACAATAATAGTTTTTTAACATTATAAAAATAGTTCCTTCTTTTATAATGGTTCTTTTTTATTAAAAAAGGAACTAAAAAATTAATGATAGTTTTCGTTTATTATTAAATGCATTAAAAATATATTTTATGAAAATCATGTTCGGGCTAAAATGGGTTATAGATTTTTGAATTCACAAAATATATCCCTCACAAATCTAATAAAAAAAGCCAAATCTAAGAAAAACCCTTTGTAGTGCGCAGGTTAGACAACCAGATTGTAACTGTGTTGTGTTACTTGAGGCACAGATTGGAGAACTCGCAGCTTTATTGACATACGCACGAACATCACACATTCAATTAGAGACATGCAATTAGAGACATGCAATATTTAGCTCATTTAAGGACAAGTAATTATAGATTCGTAGAAGGACTCCACTTCTAAGCAAAACCCGAAACTCGGCTATGTGCAGGGTGCGCGAAATTCCAGCATTACTTCCTCTCCAGCTGAGAGTCTATAGGCCAACTAATATGCCGTGAAGCACTATATATATTTCCTCTTCGGATGAGAGACTATAAACTAAATGTTTTTCCGTAGAAGCGCAGGTTGCTCTGTACTTCCTCTCGGGTGAGAGTCTGGAGGCTATTGGCCATTTGTCCTGGACACCACAGGAGGCGCTCTTGCCATTGTGTAGGAAGAAATACGGTACATCTTAATATTTAAAGACATACAATAACTTTAAAAACTGTAAAATATTAAATAATTTCAGCACATCGATATTAATTTTTAACTTGGATTCATTCCTCACCAAAATAAATCTTCCTCCATTTCAGTTAACGAAATGAATTGCAAATGATTGCCATTCAAATCTGAATTTATTTTTTTTTTTTTTCCTTTTATTAATGTAACTTGAAACCGTAATTTAGTTGAATTTGGCATTTTAAATACTTCTACCAGATAATTTTAATACTTTGGAAGAAAAATTTATTCAAAAATCCTCGGATGAACTTTAAGACGAAATATTTCTGCACTGTTTTATGACTCAAATCTTTAGCGCGAATATTTTGGAATTCTAGTTTTTTAGCTTTAGAAAAGCATGGCGGGGATGAAATAGCGGAGAAAATCTTCAATTTAATGATCCGTTAGGGCAGTTTGAAATTAAATTCCACGTTTGGATGGCGGTTTTATTTTTTAGTTCGTAGATATTGATTAAATTTCAAAGGAGTCATATTTCTTATTTATCGGAATATATGTGTCATTAGTATTTTTTTTTTCATCAAATAGTATAAATTTTACCAATTTGTTTTTGGAAAATGTACAAAATTAATTTATTTTATTTATCTAAACTAATATTGAATTCCTTTTCAAACAGTTGAATTACGTTTTGAAACAGAAATATAAATATATATATATTGTCTTTTTATATATAAATAACTG
Organism: Caerostris extrusa; assembly: GCA_021605095.1. Lineage (NCBI taxonomy): Eukaryota > Metazoa > Arthropoda > Arachnida > Araneae > Araneidae > Caerostris > Caerostris extrusa. Next base: position 131,379 of record BPLR01007142.1, on the reverse strand, counting down.
TCTTTTTAATAAATAACTTATTTTTATTTCTAATGTATTCTTAAAATGAAAAATGCTCTTCTCATTAAATTGCAAGTATTGATATTTTCTGTTTAATTAATTTAAGAATTATTTGGAAAAATAATCTTGATTTAATTACACATTTGAACAGTTAGATTAATGAATAAAAATTTAATTCAACAGACTCTTTCGTTATATAACTATTTGAAAATTAAAATATAACTTCTAGGACACTTTCTTTTCTTTGCATTGCAAACGTAATGTGAATTTATTCATCATCTCTTTTAATGATTAATATTTATTAAATTCATATCTTCTTAATTAAGAAAATAAGCATATAACCAATTCAGTTATCACTTACGAACAATTCAAAATCTTTTCTCACCACTTCAGCCTTTTATAATTAAAAGCAAACAGTAATTAATTAATTCTAAAATCTGCTTCCCTGATTAGAAAATGTAATACATTTATTTCATTTGAGATAATGAATTGAATAATTATTTCTAATTTTTAAGGATCGTTACTTGTTTTTTTTTTTATTTTCTACTTGAGATGTGCTTTTAAGTTGTTGTTATTCGACAGAATCCACTGAAGCAATTCATTCTAGCGTGTATTCTAATTGTTAACATATACTTCATTAAAAAAATCTATGTACTATAAATGTCTTTTTTATTATATTCTAAAAGTGTAGCAGTTTGAAATCGTATTGAGATAAGGTTAGCTTCCCTGTTCAAATATCCACTTAATCTTTGTTGCCTTTGGTTTTTAAATGATCATTTGCGAATGTTTTATGTTTGTTTTGATTATTAGCATATAAACACATATACGTGTTTAAATGTGTTAAATTTCTTCAAGAATTCTGTGATTATTTTGATTATGATATTCTTATAATTCCACATGCATTTATTTAAATAAAATAATATCATTTTTAATTATAAGTTTGCATCGTTTGAGTATTTTGTACAATGTTGTAATATGCTGTTGTTGTTACTTGCGGCTTTATTGGAACTCAATAAACAAAATGTTGGTCACTTACCGTAGAAATAAAAAGAACATATAAATAAATCAAAATTACAAAGGAAAAATCAGATATTCTTAACGAAAATGATCAAAAGACCTTAAAAACAGGTTAAATGTTCTAAGGATAAACATGTAAAAAGCTAGAATCACCATAATAAAAGTTCGTGTGGATCAGGACATGTTTTCTTGGTCCTCCAATAAAGAGTACTTATTTGTTTAGAGTCCAGTCTTACATAAAATATGTAGATCAGAGTTCTCAATCCGTATTTTGGCCAGATGTCTCACCCAGACAGTCGTGTCCAGCTAATCTAAAATTGGCACCATCCTCTTTGAGAGTTTTTCCATTAATTTTTTTCCAGTCATCTCGATTGTATCAGACTTTAATCCTTTGTCTTCAACTTTTCTTTTTCCAAGACTTTCCATTATTAGATAATAACCTCTAATATAAGATGACTCTAGACTTTGTCCGTATAGTTCTAAAAGAGTCAAGAAGTCTTTCCAGGAACTTATGTTCCTTTTTTTTGCCAGAAAATCTGCCTTTCGTTTCCATCAACTCCTACATGTGATGGAATTCACTGGTAAAGTGATATATTTACCAGTTAAGGCATTTAATATTTTGTTTTATTTTTGGGTTACAATTGCAGACTCAGGCTGTCTTTATAAAACGATCTCTTCAATGGCGGATCTAGATTCCATGCACGCGGCTAAGACATTTCTAATTACATTATGTTGTTCTTTGGAAAAACTTTGTATTCATAGGTTCAATCTAGCATCAAAGTTGAAATTTTATTTCTGAGCAATATATGTCATCTTTTAAATTTAAACAACGAAATTTTTTTTATTTTAAAATTGAGAAGCTCACACTGTGGGACACATTCAACGGGCCGCTGGTAATTTGAAATAAAAATGCTGGATAATTTTTTTAAATTTTGAAAAATTACCTATTCTTAAAGCAAATTCTTTTAAATGGACATTATCTGAATTTAATATAACATTCATTATATTTATGTGTGAATTTTTATAAAAATACTTCAATCATTAACCAAATATTCGCTTACGTGCATTAAACTTATGGGTACGTGAAACCTTCCTGTAATTGGATAACTGTGATTGAATGCGAACTTGAATTGTAACTGTATTGAAAATTGCGTGAGGAAATGAAATTCCAGTTTTAGCATATGAACACTTTCAGCTGCAACAGGATCATCTTCAAAAGATCATGTCTTCATGTTTCATACTAACAATACGCATATTCATCAATATACATATTCATCAATACACATATTCTTCAATCACATATTCATAGTGACTGTACTCGATTTTTTTGGGGGTGAAATAAAACGTTTTACACGGCTTTTGTTTTTAATTGTGTCTTTATATTACCGGCGGATGGTATTTCTGGACATGTTTTCTTATGCTAATCTGATTACTATCTATGGTTTGACCTTTCTAATAAGTTTATACATATAGTTCTGAAACATCTATACTGCTCATCCATTGTTACCTTCAATGCAATTGAGAAATAAGGGCTGCATTATACCAACAAAACGCTACAGAACTAATGTTATAGAAATCCTCTTGCTCTGCTACCATGAATAAAAATTTATAAACCATACATACAGCCAGCACTTAACAATAATGAATCATGTTGCCAAACGCATGTTTCATCATTTTAATGGGCAGAAGTAAAAGCAAAGACAAGGACTGAGTTCTCCTTTCAAATAACAAAAATATTTTATGTTTTTATTTTTAAGAAAGATTGAAATATCCCTTATCCTTAAAGCAAACTCTATTAAAGTAGATATAATCTTAATTTAACATAACATTTGATATCTTTACGTGTGCATTTCCCCTATAAAAATCCTTCGGTGCTATCAAAGCACAATACAAAAATACGCAACTTAACTCAGTAATACCGAATTTAATAAGCAGAAATTATTCAGCTAAGCCTACGGGGAATGTTACCAACTGCAGCAGTAGGCACCCGCAGTTAAGGCCCATGATTGCCACTCATTGACTGCGGAAAACAGGAAAAGATGAAATAAAATAAAAATAAAAGAACTTCCTTTCATGAACGCCGTGAAGAGTTAAACGCGTTCAGAGAGGGATAAAGGCCTGAACCCCATGAATATTCATGAGTTGGGAATCGGGTCGCATGAAGAGAAAAGATTATGACACAGGATTTTAGTCAAATTGCATTTACGCTAAAGCCTTTTGAGCGAAAAGACGACTTTTTTATTTGCTTTTCTGAATATGGAATTAGTTTGCTTTGCCACTGTACTACGTTTATTAACTGGAAGGGATAGTTTCTGTGCTACCAACCAGGCCTTTACTGGAGGATATCACGAAAAGTTTTTATGCGTGCGTTTGTTGTTTCTAATTTAAGTATCTGCATGGATGAAATGGTCACGAGTTGGAATTGTACTTGAGGTTGGAATGTTTCTGCTCTGTACTATTTTGTGTTTTAAATTCCTTTTATAAATCTTTTTTTTAAATAATTAAATGTAATAAATAAATTTAAAAACTTTTGTTATTAATATAAAGATTCATGTCCATACATGTAAACTTAATTTAGGTTCAAGCTTTAAAAGATATGAAACATTATTCGAGGAAAGATTTTATGAGCTAGAGGTTAATAGAACCACTTCAGACTAACTGCCTTTTGGAAATATATCTTACGATATGTTTCCAACGTGGTCTTTGTTAATGTCTCATCATAAATCCGCTTAAATTAGTGTATTTTTGACAGTTTCTTATTTTTTAAAAACACGTAGCAAAATATTTCGCTATTTGGCAAAATGTTTTAAAGAAAGATATCATAAAAAAAACTATCTGTTCATTGGTGACATGTTGTGCTCAGAATGATATGTGTGTTTTCCTGATTTTCCACGCTTGTAATCACAATGAATGTGAGTAATCTCTCGTTAAAAACTTCTTCAGTTAAAATATTTATTTCCCTTTATTATATTAAATCCCTCTTTATAAAACACTCTGAGTATAGCTATGAATTTATTGGATATTTCTATATTAATAGCAAATGAACGCTTTCGGTATTAAAAAAAGATGTCTAATTCTCATATTTTGCTGCAAATACTGTTGACTTATCTTATATTAATTTTTCTCAATGACTTTGTAAAAATGAATGGAAAACGTAGAAATTAACGAAAAGGCAGCATTTAAGTAGATGCTAAGGAAGTTTGATGAATTCTTTTAGATTTTACATAGTAAAACAATTTTATGTGTTATATCAAATTCAAAATAACTAAAAGTAAGTTGAAGTAAATAATAAACCTCCCATTGTGCATCCTAAGCATTTGATAAACAACTGAAAGCAAGTTGTTGTAAATTATAAATCTCTCGTTATGCATCCTAAGCATTTAGTAAACAACTGAAAGTAACGTTGTAAATAATAAATCTATCGTTATGCATCCTAAGCATTTAGTAAACAACTGAATGTACATTATTGTAAATAATAAACCTCTTATACATCCTAAGCATTTAGTAAATAACTGAAAGTAAGTTGTAAATAATAAATCTACCGTTATGCATCCTAAGCATTTAGTAAACAACTGAACGTAAGTTGCTGTAAATAAAAAATCTACCGTCATGCAACCTAAGCATTTAGAAACACAACTGAAAGTAAATTATAAACAATAAACCTCTCATATGCTAAGCAAAGCTTATAAAATTATATATTCATTTTATCGTATCGTCCTTGTTTTGCGCTTCATTTCGCATACTCTACAAATTATTTTGAGAAATGTTCACATAAAATTTGCTTTGAAAGCACTGAAGATCTTGTCAAAATATAATCATCGTTAAAAAGGAAAATCATTTAAAATTTTCGCAGCGCTGTTTATATGATAGGGTTTCTCTCTGATTGATGGCATTTTGGTATGTGCTCATTAATTTAATTTCTCTGAGGTAATGAGTTCCCAGTCTGGTAATAGTATTAGCAATTTCTGTAAAATCTGACTCGCAGAAGTTTCACATTTGGTAAATCTTACATTTAGTTTTCTTTTGTAATTTTATATATCTCCGTAGCCTTATCATTACCTTGAATGACAACATTAGTAACATTAACGTAAGCCTTTAATTATGTTATTTTTAAGCCAATTGTCGATTGTTAACTGAACAAATTCAACGGTGATCCAACAAAAGCTTGTAGTATATTTTATCATCATTCTTAAATAATAAATGAGTAATCAAGGGAATCAAAGGAAATATTATATATCAAAGGAATATAATATATATGTATTAATTAATATATATTTATATATCAAAGGAAATTATAAAAATGGCATTTAGCTGATTTATGAAAATTCTTTAGGAAGTTAAGTTTATTGCATATAAATATGAAAATAACCTTCTGCCCAATTATATTTAATACAATTATTTTAAAAGTCTGCCGTTTCCAAATGATATCTAAAGTTAAAAAGGAAGAAATTTTTGCTAATTCCGAATTTCGATCACACAGCAAATTAAATAAACACTTAAAACAAATTCACACTGCGAATGAAGTAAACAATTTTGTTTTTCAGTTGCGAAGGCTCGAAAAAATCTAGATTTTATGTCGACAAATTTTTACTTTTACTACACAGGATGTCAGCCATCTAGAAGGTGTAGGAGGAAAAACGTTTTCGAAAATATATATATTTATTTTTGGTCTGAATTTCTCCCTCAGTGTTGAAAAAAAAAAAAATCCGCATTCTTTTTTGATGTTCCTTTAAAACTGGCAACATAATTTCGGTTTATTAGTCAACTCCTAAGTAGTGTAAAAAGATATATTTTTTTCCTTGGAAGATGCCTGGAATTAAAATCTTCAAAAGAATTCTCAATGGAAAATGTTTTAAAATATGTTTATAAATTGTTTCTCGTGTATACTATACGTGTATTCTATGAGTGTGATTCTCTTGTGTATGTATACTAAATATTTAAAAACTTTGTTTCTCGCCGGATTTGTTAGTTTATTGAAATAAAAGGAAATAAAGAAATTATCAAATATATATGTTCATGTAATAATAGTATTAGTAACTTCTTTAAAATCATTATTTAGTAATTTCTTTGAAATTATAACTTTTATAATTGTTTTTTTTTTTTATAATTGTGTTTATATCAAGAGATTAGCATAACTGAGAAAGCATTTGTAATGTCAGTATTCAGTTGTGTTATGTTTTAAACGAGCTGGAAAAGAATATAGAAAATATCGAAATTTTACTTAAAATTTTTTGCTGTTTTTTCAGCATCTGTATATTTCTATCATCATTAAATATTAATATAATTTATTTCATTTTTGTTTATTACTGGTTTTGTTCTAGTATTTTTTTAAATTCTATTTCATTTTAGATGAAACGATAGAATGAAAAGAATGTGATATATTTCAATTTTGAAAATACTAAAAAAGAACTACAATAAATTGAAAGCATCAAAATAATATATTATATTGTCATAAAAATAAATATTACGACGAGGTATACAAAAAAGTTTGAGAATAGAGTAATAGATTTCTCAAAAAGAATCCAAACAACATAATTGACAATTTTGTGAAAATCTCAAACAAAATAACATTTGGTTGTAAACGTGGTAATGTTCCACGCCTAATTCCATTCACCAAATAGTTCATTACAAGCATATCATCATTTCCAAAACTGAACTGAAAAGGTAAAAAAAAAAAAAAATCCTTGTTAAAAAATTCATGAAATGTTTGGGAATTTCGATCACCTACCGAATTGAACAAAACAATTTTAACGGCAAAGAGTCTAAAAATCTGGATTTTATGTCTACAAACTTTTACCTTTACTACACTAGTACTCAGAATTCTGTGCCAGTTATCTAGAAGGTGAAGGGAAAAACAGCAAAGGAAAAATGTTTTCGAAGATTTCTTTTTCCCTTTAAACTCTTGATTTTCCCCCCTCAGTGTTGAAGAAAAATGCGAATTCTTTTTCGTTGTACCGTAAAAACTGGCAACATAAACTCGGTTTATTAGGAAACTCCTCATAGGAATTTTTTTTTTTTTATAGTCTTGTAAGACGGTATGATTTGGAAAGCACAAAATTCTCGGAGGAATCTTCGATGGCGAAACATTTTAAAATACATGAAAAAAAAAACAATTTTTTTTTCTTTCTTTTTTGTACAGAATCTTTAAAAGATTTGGGTTTCGAGGTTCTGGTTTGTTAGACTCAATTTATCGAAATCCATACAAATCTAACGAAAAACATTTTTTTTTATCTCACTTGCGGTAACTTTATGTTGAACAATTTATATTTTCGGATTTAATGAAATAGATTAGAAACATTTAGATTAGAAAAAAAGAACAATTACTTTCATTGATTCAATAATTTTCATATGTATTCTTTGTAAAAGTTGATTAGTACATATTAATATTATTAAATATCAATTTAATTTTTGTGTATTAGTAGTTCTGTTTTAATATTTTTTCAAAAATTTGATTCATTTCACATCAAATTATAGAATGTAAGGAATGGGAAATATTCTAAATCTTGAAATCAAAAAACTTATAAAAGAACTACAATGAATTAAAAACATCAAAATAAGATACAATATTGTCTTAAAAATAAATATTACAACAAGATTTGTGGTATACAAAAAAGTTTGACAATTTTTTTCATGCTAGTAATAAAATACGCAATACATTTCTTAAAATGAATCCAAACAACATATTTGACAATTTTGGGAAAATCCCTAAGAAAATAACATTTGGCTGTAAACGTGGTAATGTTCCGCGCCTAATTCCATTTATCGAATAGTTCTTTACAAGAATATCGCCATTTCCAAAACTGAACTGAAAAAGGGAAAAAAAAAAATTCTTGTTAAAAAAATTCATGAAATGTTTGGAAATTTCGATCACCTACCGAATTGAACAAAACAATTTTAACGGCAAAGAGTCTAAAAATCTGGATTTTATGACTACGAACTTTTTACCTTTACTACACAAGTACTCAGAATTCTGTGCCAGACATCTAGAAGGTGAAGGGAAAAACAGCAAAGGAAAAATGTTTTCGAAGATTTCTTTTTCCCTTTAAACTCTTGATTTTCCCCCTCAGTGTTGAAGAAAAATGGGAATTCTTTTTCGTTGTACCGTAAAAACTGGCAACATAAACTCGGTTTATTAGAAAACTCCTCATAGGAAATTTTTTTCGGTCTTGGATTACGGCATGATTTGGAAAGCACAAAATTCTCGTAGGAATCTTCGATGGAGAAATATTTTAAAAATACATGAAAAAAAGTTTTTTTCCTTCTTTCTTTCGTGTACAGAATCTTTAAAAGATTTGGGTTTCGAGGTTCTGGTTTGTTAGACTCAATTTATCGAAATCCATACAAATCTAACGAAAAACATTTCTTTATCTCACTTGCGATAGCTTATGTTGAACAATTTGTATGTGTTCTGAATTAATTTAACGAAATACTTTTTGATTAGGAAAAAAGAACAATTAATTTTTTTACAAAGACTTTTTGGTTTTGTGGTTGTGCAGCTGGACTGTGGGTTGATATTTGAGACAGAGGTTTGAGAATTCACAATTTTATTTACATGTGCATAAACACCACATATGCACAATAAACTATAGACTATCTTAAATAAACACAGTATCTATTTAAATACATATAATTAAAGATCTATAGAAGAATTCCATTCTAAGCTGAAAACAAAGATACACGCTAAATGGGCGAAATATAGTACTTCCTCTCCGGGTGTGAGTTGGTAGGCCAACTATTACGTAGGATTGCGGTGAATATATTTCCTCTCGGGGTAAAAGATTACAAACTAACGTTTCTCAGCAGAAGCATGCGATTGAGCTGTACTTCCTCTCGGGTGAGAGTCTTGAGGCCTACTTACCATTTCTCCTGAGCTTAACAATGGACTTTCTTGCAGTCCGTTGGAGGAAGCATTTGGTTACAGTGTTTAAATTTATTTTGAATGCAAGTTCATAAGTAAATTTAAATCATCTGAAATAAACTTAATAACATAATAAGTTTGTATGAATACAACCATTAAGGTAAATTTATTGACTATTAGGAAATCAATGAATAATTTTAACATTAACAAAGAAACCTAAAAAAAAGGATAAATTATGTTATTCCTATATTAGATTTATCTTGTTTGATATTTTAACTTTTCCGCACTTGCAAGAAAGAATAAATTATCTTACAATTTCTTTTTCTATTTTATAAAAAGTATTCAAAGTGTAAAGTACAATATATTAGTGATTTTTTTCGATATGATGTACACTATGTAGTGCAAAATAAATTTTATATTACATTGTGAAAGTTGTATTTTGTTTACAAAAAAAAAATAGAGGTGTAATTTCGCAAACTTTGGAACATCAATTTCATACCAAGAAAATATGTTAGGAAAGATTAGATAAAAATATTTATTTAATATTATTTTAGAAAGTCCATGATTTGTTTAGCTTAATAAATATGTCAAAATATTCACTTTTCATGTTAAATAAAAATTTATCTTTTTGTAAATCGTTTTTTTCCCATCAAAATTAAAATAATGGAAATTTAGTTATGTTGCGTTAATTAATTTTAGAAGGATACATTTATTCAAAGATATGTTAAAAATATATTTTGTAATATTAACAAACCCAGATTGTATAATTGTAATTAATTAATTAATTTTTAAAAGTCATTATTCTTAAATATAATTAAATGTTTCACGGCTTAACAAATTTTATTACTGGTTGTGCTGGATAAATAATTAATTATATTTTTTTTTTTTTAAGCATGAAACAGTGTCTAATTTTTAAATAAGATGAACAAAAACACATGAGAAAAAAACTTCAAGTTATATATGAATAATTCCACAGTACTTTCACATACATAATTGAAGAAAAATCTATTCATGTTTATTATAAGAAAAAATTTAATGCAACCTCTTATAGGATATTTCAGAAAAAAAAAAATTCTGTCTGTATTATTAAAAAAAACATATATCTAATTTATTACATTACAATCATTACAATCCATTCATTGATTATTGTAAATATAATTATAGCGGCGTGTCTGATTCTTCGAAGTTTCGTCTAATTTTTCTGTTGTTTTGTTGTTTCTTATCCCACTTGATAGACAACACCATCTAGACCAAATCCAAGAAGCCGTGGACATCATGGAAGGAGGGAAGGGGGGCAGCTTCTGTTGTGATGGAGCAGCCGTAGGTAGAAGTCTGACTTGGCTCTGTGACTCTGAAGAAAGAGGGGCAGGGCCTTCAGGGAGGACTTTTTAGGGGGAACTATCCCGCATTTTTGTATCATATGGGAGAAAACCCGTAAAAATCCCAACTATGTAGTCCGCTTCACGAGGAAAGATGCTGAACATCCCAAACACCATCGAGACTCCTCGTTTTTGAAACAGTGTCAAGAACAAAGCCGCCAGCTGATAGAATTTCCGCCCCAATGCTCACCAGCGGCGCGCATTGCCACTGAACCACGAGTCGGGCTCACATTTTTTAAACTTTTTGGTTAATATTTTTTACAAATTTTCTTACTGGATCTAGATTTGTATTTAAACTGGACTTAATCTGGATCTAATCTGGATTGAAACTTTATTTATGATGCAAATGTTATCATTTTCTTAGATTTTAGAAATATGTCTTTGGCTGTCGCAAATGGCTCCTTACTGGATATTATATCCATCCCAAATTATACTTAATTTTGTTACTCAATAATGCTCTTCGTAATTCATCTTATGATTAATAACATAATTATTCTGGTTATATACTAATTATACTCAACTTATTAGATTATTATGAAACAAACATAGTGTGCAAATAACACGAAGAGGTTTATTGTATCAACTTGTATTAATGAAATTAGTAAGTGTTAAAGAGAATAAGATTAGTTCGTATTGCTTGGTTAAGATGATTGTTTTCTTGTTCTGATATGTGAAATTCAATCATCTTTTTCTTCTTCTTTTCACTTCCTTTTTCTTCTTATTCTAGAAAAATTTATTCTGAAACTAAATAAGTTAATTCGTTTTCGCCCACATATTAGAATGATCTTTAACATTCTTTCTTAATTTTTATCTAGAATTACCATTTAATCATCATAATTCTAGATAAAGTATGAATAATGCAATAATCTTATTGATTTTCTTTCCAAAAATCACTGTTTTTTATTTTATAGCATTTTGAGTGGCATCAATTACATTACCAAACGATTTTATTTTACTCTAGGTATTTTGCGTGTGTAAATTTTTGCTACTTTGTTTTTACATTTTTGCGGAAAAAAATGTTCGACGTTTAACTATGATAATTAATGTTGATTAAAACAAGGATTTGTTTTTCTACTATCATAAAAGTTTTATGTAAAAATTCTTACAAAGTAGAAAAATGCATAAAAACGATTGTATTAATATTTGACGACAATATTTGTCTAGTCAAAAGAAAAGTAAAGAAAGAAACTTATGAATGCATAAATAATAATGTAAAAAAATAATTTTAAACTTATATTCTTATTAAAATTGTACCTGTAATTAACGCAGCAATTTATAAATTGTCTTACTGGATATTTTTAAATGTTATGTAAGAGTTGTTTAATCACTTCATCTGTATGTTTTTGTATTAATTTAGCCTTAAAATTCTGAATAAAATATTCTAATAAATTTCTAATAAAAATTCTAGTAAATTGCTAATAAAAAATTCTAAATGAAAAAATTCTAATAAATGTATAATAAAAAACATTTTAAATAAAAAATTCTAATACATTTGTAATAAAAAATTCTAAATAAAAAAAATTCTAATACATTTGTAATAAAAATTCTAATAAATTTCTAATAAAAAATTTTAAATAAAAAATTCTCTAATGAATTTCTAATTATTTTTAAATAAAAATTTTAATAAATTTCTAATAAAAAATTCTAATAATTTTCTTAAATAAACGCTTGTAATTTATTTCTGTAATATTTTTGTATGTATTTATTCATTTTTTTCCTGTAGCATTTTGAAGTTTTTAAAATAATTAATAATAATTTAAATGAAACTTTACTTTATTATAATTAACTTTTAAATTATAATTTATATAAGAGTTGAAACTATTTTAATACTCCATTTTACAACTTGTTGGGATGAATAACGAAAGTAAACATTTATTTCGGATTAGAAAATCAATTTTCATATGGCATTGAAATACTTTTATCAATAAAAATTATGCAAGGACATTTATCAGAAGAATTACATTTCCAAAATCTATTCTAAGATTTCAAATACGAGTTTATATGTTTAAGCAGATAATGGATTTCAAATTTTGGAAAAAATAATGGAAGAACTTAAAATGAAATTGTAATGCTTTTAAAATATTCTAAATTCTATTAGAAGATTTTAGAAGGAGCACGTATTGAATATACTTGTCTCGTATAATTTTACAGATGCATTTACTTAAAAACATTTGCGAATGAACGTAAACAATTTAAGGAAGTAAAAGCCTTTAATAAAATTTTATAGTGGCAATACAATTTTATTCAGATGTAAGCTTTTTGGAAAAAAAAAAAAGAGAATGTTTTCTCAAGAAAATTAAAAAAAAAAAAAAAAAAAAAAAAACATCTAAAAGGCTTTTAGTCCTCTCTCCTACTAAAATTTTTCAAATGAATAAGCAAGTATTCTCTAGGTTATAAGCAAAATAACATTTCTTTTTTTTAAATTTAAATTCTAATTCTTTTTTTTTCATTTTATGTGTAATGCTTAAGTTCTGATCGCAGTTTTCATGAAATCTTTCTATCATATCAAGACTTTTAAATGCATTTTTATTTTATTAATAAAAGCAATGTAAACAAAAATATATTTTGATCTTTTATTGAATATTTATATGTACATATATAACATTAAAACGTGTACGGAAAAATATACCATTGCAGGAAATAAAATATAAATATGTACAAAACTGCTAAAACTTACTGAAAAAGAAAAAGAATATTTAAGAAATCAACAATAGTTGGACAAGTTTGATATTTTGAAGCTCCAATTTCGATTGCGGCATTAGCACTCACGTTATTTCTGCTAGATGGCTGAAAGTAAAAAAGGGTATCTAGCAATTTACTTAGTTAAGATGAATATTTAAATTTAATAACACACAATTTTTTTTTAAGTTGAATCTAGGAAAAATATACGTATGAAATCATTTTGTGTTCTACGAATGAATTTTTAATTTAATAGAAGTGTGGAAAAATTGCGCTGTGTAATAAGTAAATCTTGTATTTATTTTTTTTGAATTTGATGTTTAAAACAATAGTGAGATAAGGATAAAATTGGATTAAAAGTGTTTTTCATTATTTACTAAACTTCTTAATATACTTTTCAATTATATATATATATATATATATATATATATATATATATATATATATATATATATGTGTGTGTGTGTGTATGTGTATATGTGTATATGTGTGTGTATGTATTTGTGTATGCGTATGTATATATATGTATGTGTGTATATATATATATATATAATGAAATCTGACTCTACAAATAAATCCTTTTTTCTCACCTTGATGCAATTGAAGCAATACAAATACGTTCACACATCTGAAGCCATAAATTACCGGGAATTACAAGAAAAGAAACAAGCCATTAAATTTTCGAATTTAAGTTTGTCACGCAGCAAAAGCAGAAAAGTTGCTTCAACGAAAAAAAAAAAAAAAAAAAAAAACAGAGAAACAAACAAACTGGTAGAAACAAAACATTAGACCAAACAAAAGAAGCAATTGTTCCTTTCGAAGTATTTTCTTTTTTTTTTTCCTATTTTTCCCCCTAACTTACCGTTAAAATAAACTTTTTTTCCCTTTTTTCTCCTCTCTTTCTGCTCAGTTTACAGACGCTAGTCGTTTAAATGATGGCTTCTTCTTTTCCCGAAAGTGATCCTGATATGTGCACCAAGACTTTCTGCTTCATTTTCTCGGCATTTACTAAATGACTTGTGGTTGGATTTCGATTCTGAAAGTGGTTGTTACGCCGTTTAAACACATCTATCGATTATTGTTTCGGGTGCTGCGATTACGATTCAGTCTGAGCGGCGCTGTTACTGAATCGATTGTTTCAGAAGACATGGAAATCCACCGATAATGACTGTAGGAAAGCTATATTCTATAATTAGGTTATTGGTTATTTGTATAACTTCATCTAAATACTTTGTATCAATAGAAAAGTCACAGACGAAATATATCTTCTATTTTTATATTACCATAGGGACCACCATTTTGTTTTTTATAGATATGTACTGAAATAGAAAAACAATTATATATATACATATATATATATATATATATATATATATATAATGACAGCAATAAATATATAAAACTATTTATATGCCATGTTGTATATTTTGGAGATATTACAATGTAATAAAACAAAGAAAAAACATGTAAAGTTGATTCAGATTTTTTTTTTATTTCAATTCCTTCTGTTAGCTCACACTGTCCCTATATATATATTGTTCAAATTTTCAATCGTTCATAAAATACTTTTTTATTCATCCACTCAAGTACAAATACATTTTTTTGAACTTGCAGTGGATGACACTTGATACTAATACAGTTTTTTTCAAATATTAATTCATTCCTTAAATTTAATTAATTAATTTTAGTTCCTTTTAGATTAAAGTTGTATATATCTACCAATAGATGGCGCAGATTAACTTAAAATGAATGAAAATTATTTATAAAGGACTTTCTGCACTATAGAGAAAAAAAGTAGGAATTTAATTTAAACATTTTTTTATATTACTTGTTTTATAGGTATGTACTGAAATAAATAAAAAAACGCGATTATATATATGACAACAATAAATGAATAAAACTATTTATATACCATGCTATATATTTTGAAGGTATTATAATATAAAAAACACAAAAAAATTCAGATATATGATTAATCATATATTAAGATATGATTATCAATATAAATAGATGATATTAAGATACATGATTAATCACACAGCAAAATAAGGTGAGTAACAAGATATTTTCATAACCTGTTTTAAGTTACTGTTCTTTGACAAAAAATCCTTTTTTTCACTCCGAATGAAATATTTGAAAGAGAAAAAAATTAATTTTTACATCAATATTTATGATAATGAATATAATAATTGAAAGCTAATGATAACGAAAATAATAAATGAAAATTAGTGATAGCGGAAATAAAAAATGAGAATTAATGATAACATAAAAAATTGAAAATTAATGATAACGAAAACAATAAATAAAATATTGTAATCTTGTTACTTGCACAACTTTAAATGAAATGCAAATTTCATTAATAACACAAATTCGATCATTATTTTCAAGATCAATTTTTGTTAGTTTTTCATTAAAACCAGAGGTATTTGGATAGCTAATCCATCAGTTTGTGAATGTATGTCATAAATAATAAAAAGACAAAAAGTACTACATAAAGTTTGGAAATGACGAATATGATAATTTTAAAATTATTTCGTAGTCATGCATACCATTTGCCTTTAATTTTAGTATGTTAAATTAATATCTGTTGTAATCTATATCTTATAATCATACTGAATTTTATCCTTTCTTAGACTTTTCTTCAATACGCTGAATCGATACATTACAATATATTTATTATACATTATTTCATTATTATATATTTCTGGGAAATGATTAGATGAACTTATTCTATATCACTTGAATCTTTATATTTTTCTACTCCATAGCTCGCCTATGATACAGTTCAAAATAAATTGGATACGATCTTAATACTGGTGAATGGTTGTACCCTAAGAAATATTTGTAAAGATTCTACTTTTTACTAGAATTCGGTTTGATTGCCGCTCTACGATCAATTTCTGCATACTCCTTTGTTAATTAGACCGATACCTGCAGTATAATGTGGATTTCGAACTACTATCACAGCCTAACCACATCCAGTTACAATCGGTATCCAGAATATAATAAGCTTCTAGAGGAAAGATGGGCCTCAGCTGACTGCTATATGCAGCTAACTACGAGTATAAAAGAGACAGACTTCACCAATAAACCATCGCTCACATCTTCTCATAGCAGCCACTAGAAGGCTAGTGTCCTGATCAGCTGTGTGCAGAAGGCTTCAGGAAGGAGAGTTTAATTAAAAAGAGTTTTCCAATGTTCCAAAAAACAAGCATTGTTCTTCCAATATTCCATTGAAAAACAAGCATTGTTCTTCCACAAGCCATCGAAATGAAAGATTTTATTGGCCATTCACATATATGCATGGATTGCAAGTCAGTGGGTGTCTGTACTCTTTACTGATCAGTCCTAATTTCGTTTATAAAGTGCTGTTCTAGCAGCAGTCCAGATCCCTTTATTATCCGTAATATTCAAGAAAAGGAGAGATTTCACTGGACCTTTACCTAAGCATTTCTTTTAAATCAAATTGGTCTTACACTAATATTAATTACACAAATTGAAAATAGTTAGGTAAATGGATGAGTACTATACGCAGAACTAATAGAATTAAACTTTAACAAATTTTATTGCTAATTGATTAAATATTATTAGTGAAAATTATTTGTTTTATTGTGGTAGTCTATTTGTTTGTGGGGCCTGATGGCCAGTGACTAGCGATATCTCAAGTTTCGACAACAACAAATGCCCACAAATTTCTCAAGTTTCGAGTTCGAGTCCATGAATATTTGTAGTGGTTCTTAATCCTCTTTAGCCGTAGGTTCCTGTCTAATATGACTGGGACGTAGGGCTGATAACCCAACCATGTAAAAAAAAAGACAAAAAAAAAAAAAAGACTCCTGTCTCGCAATCTGCTAATAAACAGACGGCCATGGTCCAACATGGACTGTAGTACCGGGAAGTTAGTTAATCTTGCATTGTATAAATTTAATTGTGATAGTATTTCTTTTCAATTGTAAAAATCTACAAGTTGGCAAATATTTTGCGAAATCTGTAAAAATCTAATAATCTGTAATCTCTCTAAATCTGTAATTTATTCTCATATATTAAAAGCAAATTTATCCTGCTATGTAGTATAATTAGCATATCGCCTTAAAAATTCTTAATTAAAAATTAAATTTATTAATTAATTTTGATTTAACTCATGTATATGACGTAAAGTAGCAGATTAATAAAATTTAAATTATTTAAACCATTGTTTCAGAACATCACAAACTAAGAATACACTTATTGGATATTTAAACAATTCTGTATTAATATAAAATTATGTCAGATTTTAATGCTGTCATTTGTCAGCAGTAAATGCTTCACTGGTAAATTTTATTTTATAAAAAGAAATCTTCAGAATGTCTTTTATGTCTCCCACGGAAATGTTTTGATAAAGTGAAAAGTGCAGCAGATGTTTTGGAAAATAAAAGACTTTCCTTGTAAATATTCGAAGCAAAAGCAAATCTTCCGTCAAAAAAAAAATAATTTCTGATCATATTTATTTGGCTTTTTGGAAAGATGGCGAGATAAAAAAAGAAATGTTTATCTGGGAGTATGACATCTGAATGCAAAACGAAAGGAAAGATTCTGTCTTATAGCTTTAAGCATGATTTATTTATGCAGCAATTTGTGTCAACAGTGATGGTTGTTTCACTATATAATGTTACTATAATACATTTATCTATTCTCAGTGTTCTTTTTTTTATAATGCTGCAGAAATTCCAGATTTCGTATTTCTGAATAATAACGATTTACTATGAAAAGATGTTCTTATTAAATGCGGATTAATAAAAAAATTACTTTATTTTTTTCTATATATTATTGTGATTACCAATGTTGTAAAACATTATTTTTATATAGAATCTAATAATATTAAGGACCTGATGGCCGAGTGACCAGCCCTCTGGCGCTCGGTACCACAGGTTTCGTGTTCGAGTTCCGGCTGTGCCCTGGATGTTTGTTAGCGGCTTGGAATCCACTTTAACCCGTGTGCCCCTATCTAATATGACTGTAGATTGTTGGACGTAGGCTTGAAAACTCCACCCGTAAAAAGAAAAGTTATGTTTCGGAATCTGCCAGTAGATAGACGGCCTTGGCCCACCATGGGGCTGTTGCGCCATTGAAAAAGAATGAAAATATTATACGTAAACTATTGATATTAATTATTTTCCGCTATATTTGCTTAGCAATCCGCTATATAGCTGATTGCTAAGCAATGCTTCCAATTGTAATTAGCAAATTGTCTCTTCAGCAACGTACAACATGTTTTCCACTGCAGGGTCAACTTTTCAAGGCATTCGTCACTATGGCGGCACATGATTCAGTCTTACCCATAATGCAACAAAATTATATCACCCTATTAGAAAAGACCACCCCGAAGAGTGGAGTGTGGTACGTTAATACTCTCTTCCTCCTTTTTGTATTTTTAACAGAGACGAAGTCTGAAAAAACAAACACGAGGATTAAGGCATAGTTTCAGAAAAGAAGCTTATTATGTACGATATAATAAAAATAAAGTGTGCCTTTTTTTAAATGCAGCGCCTTTTGATTTGAATTCATCACCGTAATACCGAACGATGTGTCGCCCATTCAGCGTTGTCCAGGGTACATAAAATCTGATAAACTACGCCTAAATTTTCATAACATAATATTGAACGGAGGCTCCCATAGAATTATATTTTGGAAGTTCCGCATTCTTCTCTTCTCCTTCTCGAGCTCAGTGATAGAATCTTCCCGCCTACAAATTTATTTATTTCTATTTCTTCCCGCCTACGAATTACGCTGATCTCCAGCATTGACACAAAGGATACCACTTTAGTATTACTGACTTAATTATGAAGCGCATCCAGCAGCTCATCCTGGTTCTTGTAGGCCACATTGGTCTTTCAATTATATAAGTTACATAACTATTATCTTTTTGTTATTTACTAATTATAATAATTATAATCGCTAATTAATAAGAATTATAATCTAAAAAATTAGTAGTTAAAAACTAACTTACTTTATTAAAAATTAGTTTTTTAATCTACATTATCTTCTTTTTGTTTAACATCGGTGAGTCTCGGTTCCACATTATACATGCCAGCAACAGTACATCGACAAATGTTGAGAGGGAAACATTGACTTTTAAAAAGACTTTTTAGAGGTAATTGCCCCTCATTTACGTATCGTGGGAGAATGTTCCCTGTCCCCTGATGGGGTCCTAAACTGCCTCCCATCAGTTTATCAATGCGAGACGCTTTACAATTATCATAATCAGCATCAATTTTTCTCATTCATCTCAACATGAAACTTCATGCACGGTAGCTGCGCACATTATCACAATCTGTCTAAAGCTACATTATCACAATTTAGAATATTACCTTAATAAATATCAAGTGGATTTATGTTTCGCTTCAAAGATTTATAACTCGTTGCTTTGTATAATCGTGATGGCAGCTCGCCTGCAAGCTTCGCAGTCAAGCGCACTAATCGATGGCTGTCATTGATTGTTATAGAAAACACACTGTAAACCTCCTGGTATTGACAGATAGATCGCATTATGACGATATTGATTAATTTTTCCTATATCGTTGCTCCAAAACTTTCTTGACGGAAATATTGTAAGCACCTATTATGTGGCTGTCAATACGTGAGTCACAATGTAAATGTTTCTCTTGTTTATGTGCCACCATTTTATGAATTATCATTTAGTTTTTCTTATTAATTGCTAAACCAATAAAACTTGATTAAAAAAGAGTACAATGTTATAGTGTAATAATAATACAATTTATATTATTATTGCTCATGTAACCATGAAATATTATACGGAAACATTTATAAATCTGTATGTTAATATATGTGCATTAATTTTGATTTTGCAGATATTATCTTATTTAATTTAATCTTTGTCTAAAATTTTCCCATTTTTTGCTCATCTATGTACGCATGTCATCATATTATGTTTATATTGATAGAGCGTGAATCGATTAGTTTCATCAGAATAATGATCGCTTCAACAGGTTGTAATTGTCTATTGTTTGTTTTAATTTGCTGCAGCCATTTTAGTTTTTAAATTTTTTTAAAGATTTGAATGTATATTTGACTTTAGAGGGTGTCAAATCATAGAATGAGTTTTTGGAAGTGAAATTATTGTCGAAAACGTGGAACATGTCATCACATTTTGTTTACATTGATAGAGTGTGAAGCGGTCAAGCTTCAACAGAATAATGATCCCTTAAGTAGGTTGTAGTTGATTATTGTTTGTTTTAGTTTGCTACATCAATTTTAGTTTTCTTAATTTTCGTGAAAGGTAATGTAAATTTGACATTACAGTTTTTGGAGGAGAAATTATTGTTGAAAAGAAACAACTCACCATTTAGCCTATTACACGCCGTGAAACAATACTCGATGCAGTTTTCTCACTTTAACTAGCAAGATTAAAATTCATCCTTCAAATATCACGAACCAATTACCTCTTTTCTGAGTGCAGCCAAGGGTCTAGTGCTCTGGCCTTTGGTATCACAGGCTTCAGGTTCGAATCTTGGTGATGGTATCTATATTTGTTAACGGTTCGGCATCCACTTTCAACTGTAGGTCCTGGTCTAATTAGCCTAAAGTGCGCACATGATGACCGTAGAGCGACAAACCAAATCAAATCTTTTCTGAGTAACAACGATCATACTCTATTATAAAATACTCTAATTATATTGCATCTATCTCTTTAATAAAACTTGTTGATGAAATTTTTTCCTTTTAATCATCGACTCACAGCATGAAGTTTCACTTCTGTTGTATATAATTTTAATACTCTTTTTTTCCACACTGTAACACAAAGATTCGTAATTTTGCAATCAACTTAACAATCAACATATATCAGCCAATGGCAAAACTTCGTTTAAAGATTGCATTACATATTTCATTCAATTTCTAAAAACGTGTTCCATTTTGAAATGCTCTTAGCTATGTTCATTCACAGATAATACTCGCTCTTTATTATGATTAAATTCTATTTGTAAAGAACATTTTCAGTCATTATCAATCATTAAATAGGAACTATTTGATTAACTAATGTTTGTCTGAAATTGAACCAAATAATAAATGATTTATTAAACCAACATAATATCCCATTTTGAAATTTTGTTGCATTGTATTATATTATATCATATATATTGTATAAATATGATATAATATTATATAGTATTATATCATATTATATATTATTTATTTATATACATATAAATTTAGCAAACAATTTGGATGCATGATGCTTTTTTTTTTGTGTGTGTATGGCTCTTTTTCAAGTTAGAATGGGGCCGTATTTCTGAATGCATAATCTGACAAGAAACAACCTACGCTTACAAAATTTACACCTGCTTAATTACATCAAAATTGCAATAGACATTGAGAAACTTCCCTTTATTGTTCCCTTTATTGTAAGAAATCGAAAATCCCTAAGGTTTTCCCTCATGCCTTCGATTGATTGAACAACCCCCTTTTCCATCATCCTAGACAAAATGATTCCTACTAAAGGCTTAATTTTGATTTGATACAGACATTTTTTCCCTTAATGTTCGGCTTAAGATCTCAACAAAATGTTGGAATTTTTTTGTTGTAGTGGAAGATTTATCGAATTTCGGTTTTTCTATCTGTCAATTGGATATTGAAAATCGTTAGTATGTTTTCGTTTTATTTTACTTTGAACAGAGTTATTTCAGGATTTAGTGGTTTAACAAGCAGAACTGAATTAATCATGTTATTGATGCTTTATTTTAATTAATCTACTTGTGTCGTTTAACTTGCTGGATGTTTAATTTAACTTATAGCAACAGATCTAGAAAACTGATATACAAAACATGAACATAACTTGTGATAATACTTGGTTCTCTTTTCAAAAGAATATTTGGCCATTTGCTATTTGGATAATGTTACAGATTATTATTTCAAGTTATAAATGTTTCTATTCAATGCATAGAAAAAAAACCTCATCATATAAATATTTTGATAGTGATGAAGTTATAGATTTCATTATATTCTATTTTAACTTTTCAGCCTCAACTACTTTTTTTAAGTTTCCGATTATTTACAATTATTCAACAAATCATGATGAAGTAAATTCTGCACAGAACAAAAAATTTTATTTATATTTTTTCGATGTGTTATTATTTATTTTATTTATATTTTTTAATATTTTATTTATATTTTAATGTCCGAAAAACATATAAACCAAAACAATATATTTTATAATTTAACATTGTATTAAATAAATTATTTTGATTATAAATAATAGAGAAAGTTATTAATCATTTAAGAAAACTATCAAACTTGAGAGAATTTTTAACGGTTAAGTACAATACTGGAGTTCCATCTTATTCAAATGAAGAAATCCAAATTTAATGCCACAACACTCAACATTCTATCCGCTTCCAAATTTCTTCCGAACTCTCCCCAAAATTTTTTTTATCTTGCATCCATTTCAGACAGGAAATATTTTCCGATAAAAGTAATATTCCTTATGTGTTTTATCGAAGTTGGAAATGAAGAGAGACTTCCGCAATAACAAGACAAAAAAGAAAAATTTTATCTTAAAATCTCAGACACCAAAACGTTGTGAAGCATCATATATTGATTCTCATCAACACCATTTCTCTCTTCTCATGGTTGTTAAAGTCTCTCTCTTTTGCCTTATTCCTTCAGACGTTACAGTAACTTATTTTTCCCTCCTTTCATTGTAAGAAATCGAAAATCCCTCTAAGGCTTTTCCCTCTTGCCTTCGATTGATTGAACCAACCCCCTTTTCCATCATCCTAGACAAAATAATTCCTACTAAAGGCTTAATTTTGATTTGATACAGACATTTTTTTCCCTTAATGTTCGGCTTAAGATCTCAACAAAATGTTGGAATTTTTTTTATTGTAGTGGAATTTATCGAATTTCGGTTTTCTCTATCTGTCAATTGGATATTGGATTTCGTTAGTATGTTTTCGTTTTATTTTACTTTGACAGAGAGTTATTTCAGGATTTAGTGGCTTAACAAGCAGAACTGAATTAATCATGTTATTGATGCTTTATTTCAATTAATTTGCTTCTGACGTTTAAATACAGGGTGTTTCATTTAACTCATAGCAACATTATCCTCTTGCTATTTGGATAATGTTGCATCTAATGATCCAATCTATAAATTCTTTCTACTCAATGCAAGAAAAAACAGGTTATCATATAATTATTTTGATTGTGATGAAATTATAGATTTCATTATATTCTATTTCAATAGCAACGTATTTTATACTTGGAATATTTTTCTTAATTTTCCAATTATTTTTAGTTATTATTTACGAAATCATGCTGAAGTAAATTCTGCACAGAACAAATATCTACAAATTGTCAATTTATCTACATATATATATTTCATAATTTTAAGCATCATCTTAAATTACTTGGAAGCAATGTTATTAATAATGATCAAAGCTCTGGTACATCTAATTTATCACGGATAGTTTAAAAATTACTGTATGATAAAAATACCATATGCATATAAAATTGGATTCAAGCCGTCTTTAATTCTTGAACGGTAACAGTAAAGATGAATACAATTCTTGGCTTTGATACTCTTGGTCCATGTCAGAGTAGTCTTGTATATGTATCTCAAAACCGTTACACTATTCTAAATATAAGTAAGCATATTTGTGGCTAAGTTTATATTTTATAATAGCTAAAATTGTAAAAATTCAATTCGTTAAAAGAAACTATTTTATTGTAAAAAAAAAAAAATTAAAAAATGTATGCTTTATGGTACTAAACATTATATAATAAAATTTTAATCGCTAGAAATTTTAATTTTAAAAATATAGATTATAAATATATCTAAATTTTATTATAGATTAAAATATTTTTATATAATAACTTGATAATTTATATCAAAATCATCTCGACAAAAATATGTTTTAGTTATTTATAATTTTTTTTTTGTTCTGTAAAATCTTTCCCGGAAATGTCTTGATGCCATTCATTTAAATCTATTTCTGTCTAAAATCTCACACCTATTTGATTGATGCTCTTTAGTTTTATTAGAAAATTGCCTATTCAAACCGAAAATGTTATAATTAAAACGAACGCCATAAAATTATCCTTCTTCTTTTGAGGGTATTACTTAATCGTTGAAAGGTAGCAATTTTGAACCTCCTTATAGTTAAGAAATAACCCATAATTCACCATACTTTCCGATAATTGCCGTTTCATTTCACGATTTTCTGCAAAACCCGGCAATTATCCCCATCTAAAGATAATCATCGGCGTGAAAACCATCGCACACAATGCTATACCTGCCAGAGCTTGAATCATTATAGCCGATTTTGCCATTCATTAGAATGAAGTTGTAAAACACAGTTCCCCCGGTCCGTTTTAAGGGAAGGAAATACGGATTGACATTTTTACGATTCTTCACGCCAGAAAACTCGGGAAGTTCCATCAAAGCATCTCGACCACGATTCCCTAGGGTGGAATAACATTAATTGATTTTGCTTTTTAAATAACTTTATTATTATTGCTTTTAAAGTAACTTTATTTTATCAGATATGTCTTATTAAATTTTCGCATAAATTGTTTACATATATGATTATATAAGTGATCATATAAAATTGTTTTAGTAATTTTAATGAGAACTGAGATTATTGATAACCGGCTTGATTTCTTAACTTATAGTGTATTCTTAAATGCAAAATCAATGCGATTAGGAAACATTATAAATAAGTTTATTAGAAACTCAATTTATAAAAAAATATACATTTTTTAACATTAATGTATTTTATTAAAGATATAAAATTCAAATATATGTTTTATGCTACTAAAAATTATATAATAGAAATTTATTCGCAGAAAATTTTAATTTTAAGAATATCCATAATTTATTATAGATATAAATTCTCAAGTTATTATTATATAAAAATATTTTAATCAAAATCAGTTCTTCAAAATTAAATTTTACTTATTATTTTTTTCACTTTCAAAATCTTTCCTTTGAATATCTTTGCCACTCATTTAAATCTATTTCTGTCTAAAATCTCACACCTATTTGATTTATGCTCTTTAGTTTTATTAGAAAATTGCCTATTCAAACCGAAAATATTATAATTAAAACGAACGCCATAACATTATCCTTCTTTTTTGAGGATATTACTTAATCGTTGAAAGGTAGCAATTTTGAACCTCCTTATAGTTAAGAAATAACCCATAATTCGCCATACTTTCCGATAATTGCCGTTTCATTTCACGATTTTCTGCAAAACCTGGCAATTATCCCCATCTAACGATAATCATCAGCGTGAAAACCATCGCACACAATGCTATACCTGCCAAGGCTTGAATCATTACAGCCGATTTCAGCCATTCATTAGAATGAAGTTTTAAAACACAGTTCGTTTTAAATGAAGGAAACACGGATTGACATTTTTACGATTCTTCGCGCCAGAAAACGCGGGGGAAGGTTCCATCAAGCATCTCGACCACGATTCCCTAGGGTCGAATTTAGCTGAACATGGTGGCAACTCGCTGGAAGGAGAAAAGATTTAGGGAGCGAACGCTTAACTAATTTCGAGAGCTGTGTGGGTGATTTTGAGAGATTTATAATTCCACATTTATGGTAATTTGTCGAGGGCTCGTTTTGTGGGTAGTTTCGGTTAATAAGTGCGTGAAAAATTTCAGTGGTAGATTTTTAATGGTTGATTTAAAATACCACGTGCCTTATTTCATTATAGCCCTTCGATTCTATCTCTTATTTTACATATATCAATCAGTTTTTTCTATTTTACTATGTAGGTTAAATTAAAAAGAAAATATTTAAACAGTTAAATATTTTATGTGAGTGATAAAAAGCTATCGTTCTGATTTCGTTATGTATATATGTTTGAATTATCACAAAGCTATGCCTGTAACAAAAATACTTAGCAGTATAATAGCTTTAAAATACCTATTTCTGTCAATACTTTTAAAATAAAAAATAAAAAGTTCAGATTATTTTTAGGATTGAAATCTTTTTTTTTTTTTCTTTTCCTATTAGCAATTTTAATCCCAATAATCATGTGTTTCTGCAGATATCGTAACATCATTGAACTTATTAAAGTTATTAAAATATATGAAATCTTATTAACTTATTGTAAGTTCTAATAATTGTGATTATAACTTATTGTAATTATAAATTATTCACAACAAACACTTAACTTACAACATCATAAATACTGATCATATCACTGAGCAAATACTTAACTATACTCTATATAACTTAGCTATGTAATACTCGAATAGATACTTAACATAATAAATTATAACTCTTTATAAATTGTAATAAATTGTGAATGTCTTTACCCAATTAATGTAGATATTTTAAGAATTGCCATTAGTTTCGATCATTATTAAACTGCTTCGTTTTTGAAACCATGGACTACAATGCACACCTTTAGTGAAAATCAAATACTTCTCATGCAATGTCTCTGTTGCGTTTGGTTTAGAAATCTACATTAACATTATAAAATCCATTTTAATTAAAACTGTTAGACTACATTTTATAAACTACTATATTAATTTATTAATATATCACATGAAATCTATTAATATTTTCAGAAATTTCTCATTCAATAACAATATTTTTAAAGTTTTTATACAAATATTTCTATGCATAATTAAATAAATTTTTTTTAACAAATACGATTCAAAAATTTAATTAAAATAGCTAGCGATTCAATTTTATCAAATATAAAAAAAAAAAAAAATAGTATAAGTAGCAAAAATTACTTTTATTAATTAAATAGGAGTAAAAGCTAATTATATTGCCACATTTTGGTCAAAACTAATTAGTACTTTTATTCATGCTTAATTTTATAAATATGTTACTTTAAACATTCTTGGCCTTTTTATGCTAGATAATAGAATCTTTATTGGCCTGCAAAAACTTATTTTATATTTTTTTGCATTTCGATGAAATTAAAGTAACCAATTTTATTGAAATCCCTTTTGTATATTGAAAAATAATGAATCTGCATATAAAAATGGTTATTAAGATGAATAGCATGCTTTTTGAAAGTCACTATTTTTATATTTATTTACCTAACAATAAATTCGATTAAAAATTTAACTCGTGAATAAATTAAATATTGCTAAGCATGTCTTTGTTTAAATGCCAAAATAGAATTTTGAAAAATAAGATTCATTCTTTAATAATATCAAAGGCCAATCGTAGTTTAATTTATTGATAATGATTTTCATTGTGTTGTAATTATTCTTTTTTATTATTAAATTAAAACTAATAAAAATTTCTTTCTTTTCAGGTAAATATTCCTTTATTACTGCTTTTAATATACATAGAGAGAAAGAGGTAAGAACAAGTTTATGATTATTCGCACATGGTACTTCAAAAATAATACTCGAATAAATAAGTTTCTTTCGAAACGTTTTTTTAAATAAAATTATGGAGATTCGTGAGCAGCATGAAAAATGTATATTATTTTCAAAACTTTTATAGAAAATTGACTTTCTTAAAGTTACATTTTGGAAAAACGCATTCTATCTAAATATGGAATTTCTTATTTATTTAGCATATTCGATCGTATAAGGCTGTTTTTATTGTGCTATATAAAAATAATTGCTTTAAATTTAAAAACATAGAAATTACATTCCATAAACTCTTGTAAATTGTGTTTTTAAAAAGAAAAAAATTATACTAATCATTTGTGTTAAATTAAAAACAGCAATAAAATCTGAAAATATGCATATTTCTGCGAATTTATTTCTCAAAATTGGAATGAAAACTCAAAATGAATTTTTTTGCTTTCGAATTAATTAATCAATTTCAAAGAATTCTATGATAATTTTTCAATAAATTATATAGTAGTTCTTAGGTTTTAATAAATTTTAATCATTAAATTTGCGATGTAAAATAAAAAAAGCTAATTAATTGGAACTTTATTTAAATTATTAATCATGTTTAAATTAAATGTGTCTGACATTTCTAAAACAATTTTTAATCGTTTTATTTATTAAATTTCCAACTTTCATTATTTTAATTTTTCATTTAACCTTATATTTAAAAAGATACAGTGTAATAAATATTCTTAAAAAAATAAAATTATAATTATTCTCAAATAAAAATCTCTCTCTCTCTCAACAAAAATTTCAATTTTATTTTTGATTCGGTTGTTAATTATTCCACCATAGTTGCTATTTCTGAAATGATTATTTTTCAAATGATTAAATGAATTAATGATCAATTAAAGACATGAATATTTATATAAATTACTGACAATATTCCA
This sequence comes from Caerostris extrusa, assembly GCA_021605095.1. Classification (NCBI taxonomy): domain Eukaryota; kingdom Metazoa; phylum Arthropoda; class Arachnida; order Araneae; family Araneidae; genus Caerostris; species Caerostris extrusa. The sequence goes on along the minus strand of BPLR01007142.1, from coordinate 103,183 downwards.
GTTTCTATCTCAAAATATATAAATTGTTGAAGAATATATATAAATTGTGATATATAAGCAAAAAATAACTCAACTGATAACTCAAAATAAATAAATTGTAATATATAAAATATATCGTGCATAGTTTATGTAATAATTTGTATCTATATTTGAATTTCGTGTCATACATTGATATATTCAAGCTTTTGAAAATTCGTCGCTGTTTGAATTAATAAAATAATATACAATATTTAAAATATAATTTAAATTTCATTTCAAATTTCAATCTGAAATAAGGTGCAAATAAATTATTTACATTATCTATCAGAACATTTTTTATTATTAAATTCATTTCGGGATCGTCTGATGATATAATATGTTTTGCTTTGTAGTAACGATACCTCTTATATAATTGCCCTTAATAACGCTTTTTTCCACTCAAATTTCTATCAGCATTTATTGATTTTGATCTCAATTTAAAGAACTACTTATTTTATTCAAATACGTTGTACTTATCATTTCATGAGAATTTGAAGATTTTTATGAAATAATGAATATTGAAGATACTTATCTTTATGATGTCTTTGATAAATTATGTTTGCTTAAATTTATATTCTAAATTGTTCATAAGTTTAATTATGAAAATTGATTGAATATTAACAATGCGAAAATAAAAAATTATTTATTCATAATGTTTTTTTTTTTTAAATCTGATATAAAGTATTTGAATATTTAATTGTATTAATAGAAACATTTTTAAAATTAACTTTAAATGTTTTTTTAAATTGGCATTATAAAAGTGATTCAATCATTTTATGATTCTGGGCTTAAATACAAACTATAAAAAAAATTGTGACTGTGATTTGTTTAATATTTCACTTTTATCATAATGCATCTAATCTTAAAAAAAACATCAATATTCTCAATGGTATAAAAAAAATAATAAATATAAAGCAAAAATACACTAAAGAATTTATTTTTGATGCTAATATAAAATGTTTAAAATATAAAAGATAACAAAAATCAAGAATAGAAATGTATCTCAATCAATAGAAATATATTTAAAACTAATACTGTAACGAATTCATTTTACGAAAACTTACTTTCAAATAGAATATTAATCTTAATTAAAATTTTAGATACTGAATTTCAAAATAACTCTTTATAATTAATGAATTTTAATCAGTGTCAATTTCTTAAAAGTATAAACATGTTTACTTAATCATAAATGATTTGGCTCTGTCAGTAAATATTAGCAAATCGATATTTAGTTTCGAATATGTCTCTTTACATTCAATTTTGTCAAAAGGAGATTTATATATTATTCATAGTGAGGTATTATTCTAATTTTATATACAAAAGTAGAACTATTTGTTTTAATGTCTTAAATCTGATATGAAAACAAATTTAAATAAAAATTATTTTAAATATAAAAATTATTTTTTAACTTATGAAAAGTTAATTTCTGTTATTAGGTCTTTTTTTTTTTTAATTATTTTTAAAATTAAAAAAAAAAGTGTTTTGTATTTTAAAAAAAGTTAATTAAAATACATTTTAAAATAAGTCAAAACTGAATTAAAATGAAGAACAGTTAGTTACGAAATAGTTAAAATTACAAAAAAAATTGAATTAAGCTGAAGAAAAGTTAGTTAAGAAATAGTTAAAAATGTTAAAAATTGTCTGAATCTCTTAATTTTATATGCATGAAAAACAAAATGATAAAACAACTAAAATTAATTACTTATATCTCAGAAGCATTTTAACAAAGAAAAAATAACATCGAGTCACAAATTAGTACATAATTAAATTTAATTGTAACTTTGATGTTTTATTCAATTTATTTCGTAGTAGTAATGTGAATAGAAGGTTTATTTTCTGCCAAATTAAAGTAAAAATCATATTAAGATTCAAAAAATATATGTATAAGTTTCCTTCTTGTAATTAGGCAGAATGTATGATTACAACAAACTAACAAATATGTACTTTATTCTTTATTGCAAAAATAATTAAGTATACAAATGTAATGTACGCATCTTTTTAATATATATTTTTTTCAAAACATGATGCATTTAAAAATTATTTTTTTCCCTTTGCAAGTTATTTAGCATTTTTCAAATTTCAAACCTACTTTTTGTGTTTTGCTAGCGTTCTGGCCTTTTGGTAAACCAGGCTTCAAGTTCGATTCCTGCCGATAGTAGTTGAATTGTAGGTCACGGTCTAATTAGCCTAAAGTGTGCATAAAATAACCGTATTCTAATGGTGTTCTTTACCAACACTACTTTCACCAACACGGAGGTTACATGACTTTGTGATAGCTTATGTAAAAGTCTCGCATTCATAAATGAATTGCCGTGTGAAAATTTTCAATTTAGTCATCCCCAAATGTGGATCAACTAGTGCTAAAATTCCTCCATGATTTGTTCTTCTTTTTATTGTTCATCATTAAGTTGTTCCTGGTGTACAAAAATGGAACACAAAGAACATTGATGTGCAACAATAAAAATGTCCTAGTTGGTCATAGCTCGAAAATCAATGGTCTAAATGATATATGGCCTCATCAAATATTATTTTCATCACTCCATCTGACTTAGTTTAAAATTCATCACAACTGTCTTAAAATTAGTCAAGGCTTCTAAAATTAACCAAAGTATGCAATGAATCTTTATTCCATGAAAGTCCTCCCGGAAGACACTGCCCTCCTTCTTCAGTAGCACGGAACCAAGTCAGACTTCTACGAACGGATGCTCCCTCACAACAGAAGCTGCTTCTTTTATTCAATCCATGAGTAAAACTACTCATGGGATGTCCGTGCCCCCACTGCAGGACACTGAGGATGAGGCACACACAACAGACGTAAAACATTTATCTGCAAAACAATAATATTACTTCATAAACCTACATTGCATCAACAATTGTTCCATGAAATAAAATATAACAAAAATAAATAATAAAATATAACCATAAAAGATGATACTAATACCATAATACCATACTGATTTTTGGTAAATTAAAAATATAACCATATTCTAAATATAACAAAAATTAGACTCTGTGAAAGACAAAAAAACTTCACAAATAAAAAAAAAAAAATCCAAAATATTGCAATATTCTTCCTGTTTGATGACAAAATCCAAAAAATGTCCAACGTTATAACTCGTGCCATATGGCGAAATTTCATGATTGTAATTTTTGTGTTTTGATATTGTGTATTTAAAATAATAGAATTCTCAATGTAAACTCTCTATTAAAACCCATAATATTCTTCGGTTATTAGTAAAAATCCCCCCCTCCCAGTATAAATTGAATGACCAAAATGGCTAACGATTAAAACGCAACTTCAATTTAATTCATGTTTAAATTCTTAAAAGTATTACCTTGTTTACGGACGGACTAGTTAATTGGATTATCAATAAATCGATATTCATTTCCTAATACTTAGCTTAGCTTCCACCAAATATTCGCCTTAAAGGGGAAACCCGGATAATGAACCATTCTCCGTGAGTATATTCTAATAAGTGAGAATGAAGACTGGCGGTTTTATATGTATAATAAAGATAATTGTCATAGTGAGTGAGAAGACGACCAATAATGTTTAATCGACGGCCAACCGTCGCCCTAGGCTACTTATACGGAACTTTATTGGCCCGTAAGTAAGTGACCAATTTATCACGTGGGATCTTTACTGCGTTGCCATGGTGACGGGCCACCATTTTTCCATGACCTTTCTTCCCTTCCCCAGGAATGAATGTCCTGTCGAAAAGTTTTAGTCTGTCAAGAATTTTCAGGGGTTGGTCGAAATATGCGTTTCCAAGACCGCTTTTTTTTTTTTTTTTTTTTTTTTTTTTTTTTTTTTTTTACGCGGATCGGTTTTTATGAGTTTAGAAAATAAAATCGAATAGTTTTTGTTTCGAAACGGAAACTCCTAGTATTTCTTTTCTTTTCTTTTTTTTTTTTTTTTTTTTTTTTTTTTTGAAATTGGGAAACCATTTGACGTTGATAGCTTATAATATAAGGTGAGTTGTTGAGAAAATAGGTTGAGTAAATATAACAGAGAGATTTATTTTTATTTCTTTTTTTTGTATTCAAAGTAAACATGGATTTAAAGTTTAAAAAAATATAAAGAAAAATTGGGGGTGTTGGATCTAAAATCAAAGTCAGCTAGATTTTATTTGTGTGATATTGAAATACGACTTTTTTTTTTTAAAACAGCTTCAATTCCCGTTGTTAAATTATTTTTCTTTATAGGTTACTGCAAATCATTTCATTTTACTTTCAAATGTGATTTTCCAATATCACAATAATCTTATAATTTTGGATAGTTAAAAACTTTCGAATATCTATGTAAAATTTAAAAATGGAACACGTTTTAGGCTTTTCTCTAATAAAGAAAAAATAGAATAATATTGATATTAAAAAAATTATCTTCTAATATAATTCATTAGAAGCTAGCAGATATGACCTAATATTGTTAAAAAGATAACAGATACTATATTTTGCAATTGCTATTTTAATAATAAAAAATATTTGCAAAACTCAAAAAAATCTAATTGTTTTGTAATTAAAAAAGAAACGTGATTACACTTTTTTTTACCGATATTGTTGCTCTAAGGACCTAATGGTTGAGTGACTAGCGCTCGGTGTCTCAGGTTTAGGGTTAGAGTTCTGGTGGTGGCAGGGATGTTTGTAGTGGTTCGGAATCCACTTTAAATCATAAGTTCCGGTGTAATATGACTGTAGAGAGTTATGGGCGTAGAGCTGACAACCCCACTGTAAAAAGAAAACATCTGCTTCAAAATTTGCCAGTAGGCAGACTACCGCCTTGGCACCACCATGAGGCTGTTGCGCCAATGAAGAATAATAATTATGCCTATGCAGGACAAATGCCTCTCCCTCATGTCTGTAATTGCAGACTTGCAGGATGTTTCGACAATAGAGTTCATGGAGTCCGGACATAGTACTAGTTCACTACAATGGCTGGCAGTATGCTAAAAAAAAAACATACATCTGAAGTAAGACATAAATCTAAAGTATGAAAAATGAAAATTAAACACAATAATTAAAAGCCAAGCTATAAAAGTGTCCAACAGCGAATGCGGAATTGTAAAATTTCAGTACGGAATTTTTGAAGTGGGCCTTACCAAAACACCTGTTTTATAATAATTTAAATTAAAAAAGAGGATTCATTGCAATATGGAAAGGTGGTATTTGAACATAACTCATCATCATCATCAGTGGCGCAACAGCCCCATGGTGGGCCAAGGCGGTCAGCCTGCTGGCAGATTTCTAGACAAGAGATGTTTTCTTTTTACGGGGTAAGGTTGTCATCACTACGCCGACGCTCAACAGTCATATTAGACCGGGACCTACGGTTTAAAGAGGATTCCGAACCACTTCAAGCATCCATGACATCGCCGGGACTTGAACCCGAAATCTGTGGCATTGAGCGTCAGACCGCTAGCCACTCGTCCATAAGGCCCCTTTGAACATGACTAGCAATGCTAAATCTACGCGAAGTGTTTGCGTTAATTATTGTTTTCAAAACACCCCAAATTAAATCGTGCAAAAATATCTTTAATTCTGTTCTAAAACGATTGATTTTGGTTATCTGTTATTCGACAGAAAAGACGAATTTACTCGTGTTATCGCAGGTCTGATAACAGTCGTTTTATCGCGATTCCGTGTTATTTTACTGACATTTTAACTCGAGGTCTTTCAGTACCCAAAAGATTGGCGAGAAGATGTGTGTTATTTTTTATCTTATGACTGCTTGCATTTACTTTTCGTAATTTTTTTTTTTTAAGAAAATGATTGAACGCGAAGATATTTTTGGCGATCGTAGCAGCGATATATAATACGGCGATTTCGAGATCTCTGGCGATGATTCAGAGGATTGCAGTTCTGATTCTCATGTGTAACTCGAAGGACGATGAATTATTGAACATGATTCTATGAATGCATATTAGTAATTTTAGCAAAAAAATCGTTCTAAATCAAATATGTATTTGAAAAAATTAAAAACTACGCGATTTCTTAAAAAAATTAATCTGATGGGCTGATATGCAGGTTACCGATAAAATTTAGAATTAAATGTAAGAACAAAATGCATAGCAGCAATCTTGAAGAAAAATAAAATATAGAATTCCAAACAATTTTTTTTTCTTCAAAAATCTCATTTTCACTTTGCTTGCTTTCATCACACTATTTTTAAAACAATTTTGCATTAATTTTGCCCGACTCGTGATTCAGTGGCAAAGCATGCCGCTGGTGAGCATTAGGGGAGGGGTTCAATCCGTCTGAAAGCTTTGTTGTAGATACTGTTTCGAAAACGAGGAGTTCAGCATCTTGCCTCGTGAGTCAGACTACATGGTAAACGTTTTCCGGTTTTCCCCATATGACACGAAAAGTGTGAGGTAGTTCCCCGTAAAAGTCTTGTCGTAAGGCACTGCCCTCCTTCTTCAGCGACACGGAGCCAAGTCAGACTTCTACCTACGGGTGCTCCAGCACAACAGAAGCTGCCCTCCCCCTTCTTTCCTTCCATGAGATCACACGGGTTCTTGGACTTCGTCTGGACGTTGCTGCAATGCTGTTCTGATGACGCTTGATACAAGTGGGATAAGAAAAACAATGCCCATATGCCATTTTATGAAAAAAAGTAGGTTCTTGTAGGATAATAGTTGTAGTAATAAAAAAATTGTAAAATAACTCTATGTGTAACATAATTTATTACCTTAAACATGTAGAGACGGTTTACATTTTTGACACGAAGAGCAGAAACGTCAATAGTGATCTTATAATGGGAGGGAAACTCCACAAACCCAAAGGCGCCATAACCCCCTCAATTCCGGAGTATTAGCCGTGTGAGGCCGTCTTCCCTAATGCATTCTAATTCAAATTACATTCCGAATTCAAATCCCCGTGTGAGTCCGAGAATAGTGGGTGACCAGAACACTATCGCGTCAATTCTCATTTTACACAGATCTCATCAATGTTTGGAGATGGAATTAACTTAACGTGGATGGGAGATCTTTGTTACCGTGCATGTTTAACATTTCTTGCCAGTGTACAGTTTACAAACTTAGCATTTCTACTTCACCATATTTTACCATTAATTTTAATAAATTATGATAAAGTTATCTATGTATGTGTATATATATATAGTTTGCTGTTTATTTATAAGGATTGAATTGATTGATGGAGTTTCGAAAAATTTTAGCTATTGCAATTGCATTATACATGTAAAGAATCGTAAATTCTCACGAAATCTCATTCGTGACATATTTTATTCTGAAATAATGTAAATAAAACAATTGCCTTCGTTTCATGAAATTAAGTCGTGAAATTTTTATGACTCTGTTAATTAAAAATGAGTTAGTGTGATCTGTATTTCAGCAATTTAAACTAACGAATGTTTGTGAATTGGGTTTTCAACTTCAGAAATTTCAAAGTTTTGATATTTGTAATTGATTTCCCACAGTGGAAAAATTGCAAAATAATTCGCTTCAATATCCTTCGAAAATAGGTCAGTGTCCTAATGGATAATGCATTCAGTTGACGAACTAGAGATTATTAGTTTGAGAGTTGGCAGGTAATATAGAACCGAAAGACCTCTTGTCAAATTCAGGTGTGGTGGCAATAAAGCCAAAGACTGAAAATTCCTTCCGTTCAGTACTAGGAAATGAGTGTAATATCCGAGGGTGTTTGTTGGGTAGTTGTTGTTGTCCCCCAAGGTATACAATGTGGTGCATTCAAACATTCAATAGTATTCGAATGCTATGAGAAAATGACTGTGAATTGGAAATTGGGTCATTGCTTTCAGAAAAGAAGAGACTCGACAAGTTGATTGTGGCAATATGTGGTGTGAAATGGCTTTCATCGATAGTCAAACTGCCTGATGAGAATTTTCAGGTTTTCTTTAATATGATACGCAATTATTATACAAAAGTCCAATTATTGAACAAAACCACGATGTTTCAACAAAAAAAAACAAGCTTAGAAAATAATTTTAATAAGTTAGTATACTTTAATTTATTTTTCTTCTAATAATACTTAAATGTAGTTCCTTAATTTAAGGGAGCAAGCTATAACGGATAATTATCAAATATCAAAACGAAAGCTTCTGTGTCTGTGCAGGGCGATTGATTTATAAGTCTACGAGCCAAAAAGTCCTTATTTTGAGCCTGAATACATCAAATGTAGTTCATAGCTCTTAATTTTAGGAACAGAGATACTTGGTAAATAGCACATTGGATTTCCCAATTAAGTTAAAGCGAAATATTCTGTGTCTGTGCTGGTGATTGGTTTTATAAGTCTGTAAGTCGAAAAGTTTTCTTTTGGGCCCGAAAAGTTGTGGAGAGAACTATAATCCCAGACAATTTCCCAGGGTGATGTTTATGTTTGTTCAAAATTGTGCTAGTAAATATGGTTACATTTTCAGTGGATTTAAGGGGTACCTTAAGGGATGTACTTTAGTGGTTCCCTGAGGTGCACCTTTGGGAACTCTGAACTTTCTAGGTATATGCGTATTAGATGAAAGATCACAAGTCAAAATCAACATCTACAATGCATTTCGAAATTTTCTGTGAGGTAAGAAATTTTCCTAAAATAGGCAACATTTACCACCATCAGTCATAAAATTAGCATTATTTGCTAATATATTTGATTAAATGTCAGCCACGGGGATTAGCTAAAAGATTAATAGAAGGAGGATACTGAAAAAAAAAAAAAGAAAGAATCTAAACACTTATGTTATCAAACTCTCTTACGACTATTCCAAATTGCGAATTAATGTTCGATTTCTTTTAATTTTTTTTTCTACCGATTAAATTCTAAACAGAAACGACAATTCTTTTCGAATTAATTACATTAAAAAAGCACCATTACCATTGAGTAGGGGGAGATTTGTTTCTCACAGATAATAGCTGTCTCAGAAATTGCCACGTAAATTTTTCCCGTTTTCCCATTTTTGGCCGCCGGAAAAAAAAAAAAAAAAAAAAAAAAGTAGATAACTGCTTGTTAATGCACGTATCAGCCTGCAGTCAAAACTATTGTTGGGATTCCTTTTCAAAACACGCATTTTTTTTTTTTCTTTTTTTTTAAACAGAGAAGACTCTTCTTTTTCATTAGTCGGTGAAAATGAATACTATAAAAGCAAAACCCTTTTTGGAGAAATATTCATCCCTTTTAGTACTTGATTAGGTTTTTATGTCGCAAAAGAAAAAGTTAAAAAAAAAAAAAAAAAAAAAACTATTCGGAAGGAAACGTACTGTAACTTGTGATTTTTTTCTCCACTCATTCTCTTTTATTTCTTCCTTACTTTAAATAAAAAGTTTTTTTCTTTTAAATGCTACACCCTTTCTAAGATATTTATCACTGTAACCGTGGCTTTCAAAGAATTGTCTGTCTGGAGGAAAGATGAAATTAGCATTATGTGACTAAAGGAAGCTGTTAATTGCTTTAATTAGCAAACGGAAGTAACAGACGGTTCTTACTTTTGTCTCTCTTAAAAGCTTTATAAGTAACTGTTTATTTTTACTCATAAAATATTTTCTTGTAAAAAAAAAAAATATTTTAGAATTGTGTAATTATATTGAGGGAAAATTAATGATAAAGATCTGTGCCATATTTATTTTACTTAACGATGATTAATGTCTTTAATTACAATAATTGAAGTAATTATTTTCGTATTAAATGACTCCACAAAATCCTCTCACATATTTCTTAAATAGTTTTACATTAATTAACAATTAATCCCTCTTACATATTTCCTAATAGTTGACATTGTTGTATTTCTACTTTCTACTTATATTAATACTCTTTTTAATATCTAAGCTGGACACTTAACCATTAGCTCATTGGTTGTTGCAAATACAGCTTTACTCAGGTGTTCATTTGGTGAGTGCCTGTTTTATTGAAAAAATTGATGTAATATGGTTTGGAAGGATTTTTGTGAGTAACTTTTGTCTGTGAGTTAAAAATTTTATTACAATAGGCAACATTTACCACAGTTAGTCATGAAAGCTTTATTATTAGGATTATTTACCAATATATTTGATTAAATGTCAGCCACTGGGATTAGCTAAAAGATTAATAGCAGGCGGATACTAATAAAAAAAAAAAAAAACTGAACACTTATGTTATCAAATTCTTTTACGACTATTCCCAATTGCGAATTAATGTTCGATTTCTTTTGATTTTTTTTTTTTTTTTCACTTACGATTATTCCAAAATTGAGAATAAACGTTCGATTTCTTTGATTTTTTTTTACCGATGAAATTCCAAACAGAAACGACAATTCTTTTCGAATTAATTAAATTAAAAAATGCACAATTACCATTCAGAAGGGGGAAACAGATTTGTTTCTCTCAGATAATAGCTGTCTTCGAAAATAAATGCCCCTTTTGTAAATTTTTCCCTTTTAGCTTTCCATTTTTGGCCGCCAGAAAAAAAAAAAAAAAGGAAAAAAAAATAGCTTCTTGTTAATGCACGTATCAGCCTGCCGTCAAAACTATTGTCGGGATTCCTTTTAAAAACACGAATTTTTTTTTTTTTTTTTAAGATAACACTGAAGACTCTTCTTTTTCATTAGTCGGTGGAAAATGAATACTATAAAAGCAAAACCCTTTTGGAGAAATATGCATCCCTTTTTCTCTCTTAATACTTGATTTGGCTTTTTATGTCGCACTGAAAAAATTAAAAAAAAAAAAGAAGAAGAAAAACTATTCGGAAGGAACGTACTGTAACTTGTGATTATTTTTTATAATTCTCTTTTATTTCTTCCTTACTTTACCGTTACATAAAAGTTTTTTTTTTAAGTGGGTCCACAAACCCCTCTCACACGTTTCTTAAATAGTTTTGCAATTAATTAACAATTAATCCCTCTTGTATATTTCCTAATAGTCGACATTTTGTTATATTTCTATTTTTAACTGGTATTATTACTTTTTTTTTTTATTATTTAAGCTGGAAACTTAACCAATAGGTCAATGATTGCAGCAAATACAGCTTTACTCAGGGCACTCAACGGGTGTCTGTTTTATCGAAAAAAATGATATAATATGGTTTGGAAGGATTTTGTGTGTAACTTTTGTCTGTGAGGTAAGAAATTTTATTAAATATGAAATATTTACCGCCGTCAGTCATCAAAGCTTTATTATTAGCATTATTTACTAATATATTTGAGTATATATGTAGTCACGAGGATTAGCTAAAAGATTAATAGCGGGCGGATACTAAAAACAAAAATCAATGAACTCTCTTACGACTATTCCAAATTGCGAATTAATGTTCGATTTCTTTTGAGTTTTTTTTTTACCGATGAAATTCGAAACAGAAACGACAATTCTTTTCGAATTAATTACATTAAAAAAAAAAAAGCACAATTACCATTCAGAAGGGGGAGATTTGTTTCTCTCAGATAATAGCTGTCTGCGAAATTGCCCCGTAAATATTTCCCATTTCCCATTTTTGGCCGCCTGAAAAAACCCCCAAAAAAAAAAAAAGAAAAAAGAAGATAGCTGCTTGTTAATGCACATATCAGCCTGCAGTCAAAACTATTGTCGGAATTCCCTTTTTGAAACACGCATTTCTTTTTCTTTTTTTTTTTTTTTTTTTTTTTAACTCTTCTTTTCATTAGTCGGTGAAAATAAATACTATAAAAGCAAAAACCCTTTTTGAGAAATATTCATCCCTTTTTAGTACTTGATTAGGCTTTTTATGTCTCAAAGAAAAAAAGTTTAAAAAAAAAAAAAAAAAATAAAAACTATTCGGAAGGAACGTACTGTAACTTGTGATTTTTTTTTTTCCCACTCATTCACTTTTTCTTTTACTTTACTGTTACATAAATTTTTTTTTTTTTAAATGCTTCACCCTTTCTAAGATATTTATCACTGTAACCGTGTCTTTTTAAAGAATTTTCTGTCTGGAGGAAATATGCAATTAGCATTATGTGACTAAAGGAAGCTGTTAATTGCTTTTAATTAGCAAACGGAAGTAACAGACGGTTCTTACTTTTGTCTCTTAAAAGCTTTATAATTAACTGATTATTTTTTACTCATAAAATATTTTCTTGTAAAAAGAAAAATATTTTAGAATTGTGTAATTATATTGAGGGAAAATTAATGATAAAGATCTGTGCCATATTTATTTTACTTAACGATGATTAATGTCTTTAATTACAATAATTGAAGTAATTATTTTCGTATTAAATGACTCCACAAAATCCTCTCACATATTTCTTAAATAGTTTTACAATTAATTAACAATTAATCCCCCTTACATATTTCTTGATACATTGTTGTATTTCTACTTTCTACTTATATTAATACAACACTTAACCATTACCTCATTGGTTGTTGCAAATACAGCTTTACTCAGGGCATTTGGTGAGTGCCTGTTTTATTGAAAAAAGTGATGTAATATGGTTTGTTTTTGTGAGTATTTTGTCTAGGTAAGAAATTTTTAACATTTATTAGTTGAAAGCTTTATTATTAGGATTATTTACCAATATATTTGATTAAATGTCAGCCACTGGGATTTACTAAAAGATTAATAGCAGGCGGATACTAATAAAAAAGAAAAAAAAAACACTTATGTTATCAAATTCTTTTACGACTATTCCCATTGCGAATTAATGTTCGATTTCATTTGATTTTTTACCGATGAAATTCGAAACAGAAACGACAATTCTTTTCGACATAGTGTTATATTTCTATTTTTAACTGATATTATTACTCTTTTTATTATCTAAGCTGGAAACTTAACCATTAGGTCATTGGTTTTATACAGGAAAAAAAATTATATAATACGGTTTGGAAGGATTTTTGTGTGTGACTTTGTCTGTGAGGTAAGAAATTTTCCTAAAACTAGGCAACATTTACCACCGTTAGTCATCAATGCTTTATTTTTAACATTATTTACTAATATATTTGATTAAATGTCAGCCACGGGGATTAGTTAAAAGATTAATAGCAGGCGGATACTAAAAAAAAAAAAAAAGAATCTAAACACTTATGTTATCAAACTCTCTTACGACTATTCCAAATTGAGAATTAATGTTGGATTTCTTTTGATTTTTTTTTACCGATGAAATTCGAAACAGAAACGACAATTCTTTTCGAATTAATTACATTAAAAAAAGCACCATTACCATTCAGAAGGGGGGGGAGATTTGTTTCACTCAGATAATAGCTGTACTGCGAAATTGCCCCGTAAATATTTCCCGTTTTCCCATTTTTGGCCGCCGGAAAAAAAAAAAAAAAAAAAGAAGATAGCTGCTTGTTAATGCACGTATCAGCCTGCAGTCAAAACTATTGTCAGGATTCTCCTTTTCAAAACACGCATTTCTTTTTCCTTTTTTTTTTTTTCTATTTTTAAACATCGAAGACTCTTCTTTTTCATTAGTCGGTGAAAATGAATACTATAAAAGCAAAACCCTTTTTGGAGAAATATGCATCCCTTTTTAGTACTTGATTAGGCTTTTTTTTTATGTCGCAAAAGAAAAAAGTTAAAAAAAAAAAAAAAAAAATTCGAAAATATATTGGAACGGAACGTACTGTAACTTGTGATTTTTTTTTCCATTCTTTCTTTTTATTTCTTCCTTACTTTATCGTCACATAAAAAGTTTTTTTTTTTTTTTATGCTTCACCCTTTCTAAGATATTTATCACTGCAACCGTGGCTTTTCAAAGAATTGTTCTGTCTGGAAAAAAGATGCAATTAGCATTATGTGACTAAAGGAAGCTGTTAATTGCTTTTAATTAGCAAACGGAAGTAACAGACGGTTCTTACTTTTGTCTCTCTTAAAAGCTTTATAAGTAACTGTTTATTTTTACTCATAAAATATTTTCTTGTAAAAAAAGAAAAATATTTTAGAATTGTGTAATTATATTGAGGGAAAATTAATGATAAAGATCTGTGTCATATTTTTTTACTTAACGATGATTAATGTCTTTAATTACAATAATTGAAGTAATTAGTTTCGTATTAAGTGACTCCACAAACCCCTCTAACATATTTCTTAAATAGTTTTGCAATTAATTAACAATTAATCCCTCTTGCATATTTCCTAATAGTTGACACAGTGTTGTATTTCTACTTTTTAACTTATATTATTGTACTAATATCTAAGCTGGACATTGGACATCAGGTCATTGGTTGTAGCAAATACAGCTTTACTGAGGGCACTCAACAGGTGTTTCTTCTGTTTTATCGGAAAAAATGATATAATATGGTTTGGAAGGATTTTTGTGAGTGACTTTTGTCTGTGAGGTAAGAAATTTTCCTAAAATAGGCAAAATTTACCACAGTTAGTCATCAAAGCTTTATTATATAGCATTATTTACTAATATATTTGATTAAATCTCAGCCACGGGGATTAGCTAAAAGATTAATAGCAGGTGAATACTAAAAAAAAAAAAAAAAAAAAAAAAAAAGATTCTAAACACTTATATTATCAAACTCTCTTACGATTATTCCAAATTGCGAATTAATATTCGATTTCTTTTGATTTTTTTTACCGATAAAAATTCGAAACAGAAACGACAATTCATTTCGAATTAATTACATTAAAAAAAAGCACCATTACCATTCAGAAGGGGGGGGAGATTTGTTTCTCTCAGATAATAGCTGTCTGCGAAATTGCCCCGTAAATTTTTCCCGTTTTCCCATTTTTGGCCGCCGGAAAAAAAAAAAAAAAAAAAAGGAAAAGAAGATAGCTGCTTGTTAATGCACGTATCAGCCTGCAGTCAAAACTATTGTCAGGATTCCTTTTCAAAACATGCATTTCTTTTTTTTTTTTTTCTTTTTTAAACAGAGAACACTCTTCTTTTCATTAGTCGGTGAAAATGAATACTATAAAAGCAAAACTCTTTTGGAGAAATATGCATCCCTTTTTAGTACTTGATTAGACTTTTTATGTCGCAAAAGAAAAAAAGTTAAAAAAAAAAAAGAATAAAAACTATTCGGAAGGAACGTACTGTAACTTGTGATTTTTTTTTCCACCCTTTCTCTTTTATTTCTTCATTCCTTTACCGTTACATAAAATGTTGTTTTTTTTTTAAAATGCTATACCCTTTCTAAGATATTTATCACTGTAACCGTGGCTTTCAAAGAATTTTCTGTCTGGAGGAAATATGCAATTAGCATTATGTGACTAAAGGAAGCTGTTAATTGCTTTTAATTAGCAAACTGAAGTAGCAGACGGTTCTTACTTTTTTGTCTCTCTTAAAAGCTTTATAAGTAACTGTTTATTTTTACTCATAAAATATTTTCGAGTAAAAAAAGGAAAAATGTCTGAGAATTGTGTAATTATATTGATGGAAAATTAATGATAAAGATCTGTGTCATATTTATTCTACTTAACGATGATTAATGTCTTTGATTACAATAATTGATGTAATTATTTTCGCATTAAGTGCGAGTCCACAAACCCCTCTCACATATTTCTTAAATAGTTTTGCAATTAATTAACAATTAATCCCTGTTACATATTTCCTAACAGTTGACACACTTTTGTATTTCTACTTTTAACTTATATTAATACTTTTTTTTTTTAATATCTGGGACATTGGTTGTAGTAGATACAGATTTACTCAGGACACTCGATGGGTGCCTGTATTATCTTGCAAACTATATAATATGGTTTGGAGGGATTTCTTGAGTAACTTTTGAGTAGTTACAGGTTGCATTGAAAAATATTTGGAAGATTCTATCAAAGCAATCTATAATTATGCAAATCAATATACACTTTACATATATTGATTTGCATAATTGTAGATAATACTTTTAACTTGCAGTGTTTAAAGTAAATTAAAAAAAAAAATTATATCAATTTTTGGGAAATTTTAATTAAAGAAACTCATGTATATATTTTTAATTCAATGTTTGTGAAGGTCTTATAAATTTATTTAACAATAACATCAAATAACATTTTCATAAAATATTTTTAAAAGTTTTGGATATTAACATGGTCATTACCTTAATCAATATGACAGTTCATTGTTAATTTGGCCTTTAATTAACCGTTTTTAGTTCTTATCTATAACTTTTTTTTTTTCCAAATCCTTTTCATCCAACTAACATACACCCACTTACGATACTCGTCGCAATTTGGAAACTTTTATGTACTAGTATGTCTGGCTTCCTTCCATTGTTATACTTTTTTATGTTTAAAAAAAAATTGTTTCTCTTTCACGGAAAATTTAAAAATATTTTGTGGCAAAAGACATTTTTAGATATTTGTTTTATATCTAAAAATGTCTTTAAACTTCCTAGAAAAGTATCCACACATTGTAATTAGCAGCCTATAATGTCAACCACTACAATTGTAAGTCTTTTTAGGGTATAATTCACTGACTATATTCAGTAAATTGTGGTATTTGTGAAGAAAGTGTACTAGTACTAAGTTTAAACTTATATAAGCTTGTTTAAGCTTATACATACATATCTATATATATGCAACTGCCTTCAAAATCCCCAACCATTCATATAGCCATTCAAGCTTGGTAAGGATCTAACCCGACTAATTTAGAACCACTTTCTAGATAGTATGATAATGAATGAGTATCTGATCACCAATAGAATCTGCAGTAGCAAAGCTTCAATGCAAGACTGTATATCGTCGCTGTGTTGGAATGTTACATTATTTAGCGTCCTATTCAGTTCAGATGGACTTTGTGTAAGATCTGATCACGGGATTCACCAGTTAGGGTCATTAGACTGTTTACTGGTCATTCCATCACAGTCTCATGCATAATCCATGGCCTAGGAGTTTGGGACATCGAAACTGGCTATTGTATGGGTGTAGGATTAGAACTAGATCCAGAGCACTATCTATGAATGTATGTTGTGTCTTTGAATTCAGAAATTTGCCTCTCATCGTAACCGTGGTTGTGTGATTATTCACACATGCTGTGCTTGAAGATGTGGCTTCGATTCCTCATATGGTGGTTCAATGTCTACTTTAATAAACGAATGCATGTTTTTCTGCACATCGAAATCCCTGTGTTCCACTTATCTCCTGTCAGTGTTCTAAGAGAAGGACATTGCCTTCCGAGAGGTAATCCTACTATTGATGGGTGATGTTTGCAAACTTTTACAAACTTTGTCACAATCGCCAATAAGTCTCCTCTTTCCTGAAACAGTAACTGCAATGCACGCCTCAAGCGATTACTTTTACCATGTATGATAATTATACAGGATGCAACATGAAGTCTGTATCTGGCATTTATTTTCGTAGCCGCTGGATGCATCCAGTTACGAAACCGTTTCAAATGAAGTAAACATCAATGTTATATTTTTATATTAAAAACGAGGTTCGGCTTTGGAGAAAGTTAAAAATCTAACTTTTTATACAGTCCCCCGTTCCCGTTTCGTTGTATTTAGTTAATCGTTTTATTTGTATATGAAAAAATTGACCGAGATTTGATTGATACAAAATTTGGGATTATACAAAAGTGTAATTTCATTTAAGGATCTGTTATTAAATTGGTTAAACAATTCGAGATAGAAACCAGAGTAACCTTTGTAACGTCGAAAGTGGAGAAAGGGAATCCCTGACCATAACCGATGGGTGTATCTATTATAGTGTACATGGCAGATGCATTGAAAACCGGCAAAGCGAATGTGGCGAAATTTGGAAGTTTAGAAATCTAATTCCGAAATGAAGTAAAATAAACAAAAGATGTCAATTAGAAATTTTATAACTCCCTCTCTAGGAGTGCTGAAAATATCTCAAACTTTGTAATTAAATATCCCAATCACTTTTTGCCACATACAAGTGAAACATTTTGTGTTACTTTTATTAGGATAGGTGTAAAAATAACTATTTATGGAAACTGTATAAAAAGTAAAATTTATTTAATTTCTTCAATATTAATTTTTTAATTATAAAAATACCAGAAATGAAGGTTTATCTCATTTGAAATATTTTTGTAATTGAAAGTAAATGGCCCCTATCCACATTGCAAAAATGAAGACTTAAGGTTATATTCTTATCTGATAACAAAAAATAAAAAATATATACATTTTTGTTTCAAATTAAAAAACCACCTACAAATACAAATATATATATATTTTAACGTAAATTACTACTGGATGCAAAAATATTTAGTTCAGATATTTACTTTTTTGTTCTCCTTCCTATATTTTATAGGACTTATACTTCTTGATAGTTTCTAGATGTTAAAGCCATAAGCTATTAATAATGCTTAATTTTCAAAGCTATTCACAATGCATTTACGAACGAATAATAGTAACATACATAAGAAGAATACGATTCTAAGGAATTAGCACACAAATTATATTATAACATGCAAAAAATAATAGCCACAAGTAAATAATATTGTAATAATTAAATTTGCCCCCTATTAGCTGCGGACCATAAGTTGGAAAATGGAACAACATGCGTCTTACATTAACATTATGGTGGTCAGATATTTCAGGTTTTCTCCGATACAAAGCCGTAATACAATGAGGTAGATAGATTACTTAGACTAACTACTTAAATAAATTACCATTTACTACAGCCCTTTCGGAAAGTATTATTTCACCCACATTGTTCTAAGGGACAACATTGACATAACAGCGACGAGAATGGAGAATTTCTAGAATTAGATTTTAAAGTTTTATGCATATTACTCATAGCGACAACGTTAATAATGCACGAATAATTACTAAAAGTAACTGTTAGTTAAAAGTAATTGTTATTTAGGTATTTTTAAAATTAAAGCAAATTAATGTACGAATTTACATGCAATTTTCAATTAACAAAACCTCTCTATTACAAATATATATTTTTAAACATAAATTACTATTGAATTCAAAAATTTTAATTCAGATATTTACCTTTTTGTTTTCATTCCTATCTTTTATAGCAATTAAATAATTGATATTTCTTAGATGTTAAAACCATAAGCTGTTCATAATGCGTAATTATCAAAGCTATTCATAATGCACAGTTATCGAAGCTATTCATAATGGATTTACAAACAAATAATAATAATGCATAAGAAGAATACAATTCTAAGGATTTTGCATAAAATGAATTTTCTCATCTAAGCACCATTTTAAACAAATGCTTGTATGGATTTCTGCAAATATTTGCTTTGAATGCAAGCATTTGTACTTTATAAAGAATCACTATTTATTATTTTTATAAATATTGGATTAGTAAATAAAATTGCTTTAATTTTGTAGTAGATTCTAATTACATTTATTAATGGTATGGTATGTTGATATGCATTCCGGATAAAATTTAAAATAATGGCCGTTGGGATTTGGTGGAATTGTAATGGTGCCAAATGGGAGATAAATCGACATATGTGGTAACCTGGGTTTTTCTATATTGTTTGGCTCACTCTGGCGAAAAATTTGTTTCTAAATCCCAAGGGACCGTCTTCTGCTATTCTATTTGTATTATTTGTGTATGATTTCTTGTCCTGTATATACAAGGAATACACATTGTACTATGACATAAAAAAATGGTAGCCGCAACCAGTATAAAAATTCTGTAATAGTTTGACACTATTCAAAATTAATCCTATTACAAAATTAAGTAAAACACTGAAATTAAATGCTCATGTTACTACTAACTAAAAGACTGGGATTAAATATTTTAAACCGTTTACTAAATTTTTAAAATTTATTTTCTTGAAGAGCAAAAAAATAGAACATAATCACATATATATAATTTAAACATTAAATGTATGAAGTATTACGCAGCTTAAATTTTGTATATTGCAGTCTAGAAGTTTCAAAATAAAATATGTATTAAATTCGATATGATATAAAAAAAAATTATCCACAAAATAAATTGTATTCTTTAAAAGTTTCAAACACCGATATAAACTCTTCATCATTAAATTGTTAATTGAACTAAAATTATTTTCCCTCTAACTTGAATAAAGTTTTGTTTGATATATTTAATTCTGTTTTCATGATCGACTAAAGCAAAACTATTGGTTAAAATCTAAAATATTAGTTTGGTCCAACAGTTTATCCCTAATGAATTAACTTTTTTTATGTTCCAAAATTACCTTTATTAAAAATGGTTTCTAAATCTGAGTACTAAAACTTGCTATTGAAATATTTCAGGTTTTTGCAGTATTAAATCATGTACAAATTTAATTTATTAATGTTTTAGTTATATATGTATTTTTGTTTCATTTCTTTCCTTACACACCTAATTCATTCTAGTTTGAACTCCATGAATTGTTTCTTTTGTAATAAAATTTTATGTTACCATAGAGTGTTTCGGAGTCACATTCACGTATGGTAGGAAGTTAAAACTCCTACAAAATAATCCTACTCTTTGTTATAACTGCTATAAAGTTTTCTTCTTCCTCAAAACGGTGACTGCAATGCACGCTACCAATGAGAATCGAAACCGTGTATGACTTGACAGTATTTTGACTGATAGTGAAAATAATATAATTTGCCTACAAGTTTGGCTGTCAAAAATATATTTCCTTTATTAAGTTGAGTACTGTGGGTTTTAAAGAATTTTTGATATCTTATCAGTACTTTATAGTACTTTTAATTAAAATTTTAAGTTATATCTATTCAATTCATAAGCATAGCAATATTTATGATTATTTTCTTTTGTATTTTTTAACGACATCATATAGTAAACCATGTTGATAATATCAATCCCATTAGCTTAGAACATATTAGACGTGGTCCAATATACTTTGTCGCTGGCAAGACGGCCTGATGGCCAATTGGCTAGAGGTCTAGCCGTTGGTACCACAGGTTCGAATCTTGGGGGTGACAATGATGTTTGTTAGTGGTTCAGAATTCTCGTTAAACTGTAAGTCACGGTCTAATTAGCCAAAAGTGTGCAAAAAATTACCGTAGAACGACATACCAAACCAAACTGTCGCTAGCATAACATTTCTCCATAGATTGGTGTGTGTGAAGTATGGTCTAGAAAATGTTTCAGGAGTAACTGCAGTGCATTTGTACGCAGTTTCGAAGAAACACCATAAAATCTAATTAGCAAGATACTCTATCCAGTAAGATACTGTCACAATTCCCATTGAGGTTACTGGTATTTCCAAAGATCTTATTCTAGAATACGTCATTCACAAAATAGAACTCATCAGCCAAAGCGTACTTCCACTTGGTGGAGCACATTATTATGAACTGTGCTTTCAAATATGAAAATGTTGTTAATGCAAAAACTTTTCTTACTTTTACTTTTGTAAATAATAAGAGTTATTTTAATGAAACTATTTAAATTATTTCAAATCAATTTATAAATGAGATAAGGATAATAATTACAATAACTTTCCCATGAAGACTGCGAATACAGTTTATCTTCTTATCACATACTTCTAACAACAGCATGTTATTATAGTCCAACTAAACTTCAGAGTATTCAGACAAAGGCGAGAGTACTACTATCTCCCTACCTCCACAGAAGCATTGCTACTGAAAAGCCCCAGGATTTAAATATTTCAGAGATGCATTTGGCCGTCTGCCAAGAAACTGCAACTGTAACGAAGAGCAGCCCCCTTGATTACTGCTCCATTGGTAAGGAAGCGTGTTTGCATTGTGATGACGAGCAACTTGCCTTTCACAAGAAGTGCTCGCGGCAGATGGTTGGTATGTTCTGAAGTACCATTTAATGATCGCTTGGTAAAGATGGGAAATTCGGATTGTTGATGTGTTTGAATTCTGGAGACGTAATATTTGATTTCGTGTTATATCTGAAATTTTGACGGTTGAGTTCTTTTCGTGTTGATGTTCAGTCGTTGTGGAGTTATGTACGATGTTTGGATTTACTTGTAAAATGTTTGCATTTGTTCCCATCTGTTTACAGAATGTAAATATGGCTTAGAGGAATCTTCAAATTTGAGAAAATATATCATTATATCGAGGAATCGATGTAAATAACCATCTTTAAACCATTGGTTGTTTAAAATATTGTACATTGATTTATGTTTAAGAAAATATGCATATTTAATATTGTTACTATTGACTTAAGATGTTATATATAATTTATATCTCAATTTAAACTTGTTATTAATTTAGATGGCCGTTATACTACAATTTTTCTTAATTTGAGTGCGATTATGTACAGACAACTATTATCGTTGATGGCTTGTACATGAAAAAGTAACGACAAATGAACATATTTAAATAATTTTAAAGTTTTATTTTAATTAGCTTCTAATTTGGATCTTGCAAAGTTTGTGCTAATAGGAATAAATATTTTTCGTTGTTGAATAATTTCAATCTTTTGTAAAAATAAACATATTGTGCCTTATATATTAATAACTGAATATACAACTAAAAATATAATATTAAAAATAATTTTTTCAATATATTTGTAAAAACCTTTAGTCAACTAAACTATGGTGTTTAATTGGTGTTGCAACCATTCTTATAATGCTTGGTAATACAACTATTCTGGAGAGAAGCAGATACCTTATTTTGTTTGTTTTTGGTTATAAGTTTGTGAAATACGTGTTGTCTGTATGGAAATTTCTTAAGCAATAAATGGAGAAATTTTCTTTCTTCAAAGATATAAGTATCCACGAAACTAGTACAGAATTTTTTCTAAATCTCCAAAAGGGAAATGGGATATATTTCTTAACGAATTTTTACTTTCCTATTATAATTGCTTTTCTTTAACTTTTGGATGAATATTCCTTCCCTTTTCAAATGTAGCCTGAGTGCTGATTAACCATTTTTCCAAAATTTACTTTTGTCACAAAACCTGACCCTTTACCATATTATCAAGAGTGTTTTCATTCTTATTTTTATCTTTTTTTGTCATACCGCTAATTAACTCATGCGAGTCTGTCTTGAATTATTCGTTATTATGGCGTTGACTTTAAACATACGTTTCATCTTGGTATAATATGTCTTGCAACAATCATTCTATCAGGGTTTTGTGTTATCCTATAGATTTAACACCGATGTTCCTCAGTATACCAAAGATCGGAGAGAAGCTTCCAAATTTTTTATGGTTTATAACCGTAAAAACCATTTATCTTTCACTGATTTTTTTTTTTTTCGAAATGAGTAAAATAGAGGCATTTTTAGTGATAACAGCAAAGATATATCATATGGTAATCTTGAAAATTCTGACGAGGTGTCAGAGGACTACAGTTTGGATTCTTAAGTGAAATCTAAATGGATAAATTTATACTCTAATTTCAGTCAATAAAAATAAATAAAGCTTGTTGATCATAATTCTAACATTGTATATTTTTGATTTAATTTAAAAAAAAAACGTGATCTATTATAAGGCTAATAATCGAAAAAGTTCTTCAGTTGAATTAGCTTCATAAATGAATTTGGATACATTTAAAAATTTTATTATAATGTACTGAACACAAGAATTTTTTTATTTTATTGATTCTAGGAATTTAGCTATAAAATGTCAAGCACAAAAATTTCTCATTTAGAAAGAATCATATTTCGTAATCATATAATCAATGTGTTTTGTATTCAAGATAAAAACTGAAAATGTAACATTATTAGTAAGGAAAATGTGATAGTATTATGATAATATTATCATCTAAACATTCCTAAATATTTTGACTTCCATAAAACAGGATTGTTCAATTTGTTTTCATATCATTAAAATTATACAATATTTTTGGGCAGATACACAAAAAAAAGGATATTAAAAATAGAATCTCAGTAAAAAAAAAAAAAAATTAAAATAAATTTTTCTGTTAACTTAATCTACTTTTTAAAATAAAGTTGAAAATCAGTATAGATTTTTATCATTAATATTTAAATGAGTATTATTTTAATTAAAAATTATAAAAATTTATATTCTCTCAACCCCATAACATACTATTTGAGTATACTCGTGTCTCTTAATTGTATCTATATCGTATGAAAATTATTTTAACTCTGATAATCTCGAAAGCTCTCACGATGAAATTGAAGGATTATATTTATGATTCTATGATGTACAATAACTTAATTTATACATGAATTTCTATAATAAAAAAATAAAATTTATTGTTCATCATTTTAACAATGCATACCATTGATTGTAGTAAAAAACATTGTTCTGTAATAAAGCTACATTTGAAAGAAAAAAAAAGAGATCCTTTATGTGTTAATTAATAATCAATAAATAATAGCTTTCCGAAGATCACAATTCCATTATAAAGCAAGAGACTTTACTCAATAATATGAGAAAAAGTTGCTAAATTTTAAAGAATTCTCTAATGAAATTCACAGTACATAAACAGCTAGTATCTGAAATTACCTTAAAAATACTGAGGCATTTGTTTCCCTAAACAGAAGATCTACAGTCAGATAAATCACAGCCACAATGCACAAAATAGGTACGTGCAATGCCCCTCACGGCTTTCATCTATAAATGGTGGTCCATGCCAACCTATTTGTGTCATGGCAAAAGAACTTCATCCAGATTTTATCGCGGTTTCCCAATCCCCGCACGTCGCCACTCTCTGCGAGTTCCCGGGGAATAAAAAGGAGACAGAGAGGGAAAAAAAAAGGAACTTTCTGGAGAAGTGCTGTCGTTAGTCGCGTGTCAAGGGAATCGGGAAAAAGATAGGGGAAAAAAAAAGGGGAAAGGTATGGCTGAATGTATTCTCCAGCGATTCCCAGTGCTGGAAGAGATGTAACAGTTGTAGCTTTGACTTTCGCTTGCTGTGTTTGGAATCAGTGCTTTTCTTTGACTTGCTTTTCGCTTTATTTTATCATCGAATTGTTGTGGCTTACATCCAATAAACGTTTGTTTTTGGGAACAAGATAAATTTGGTTAAGGAATGAAAGATGAATATTAATTTGATTGATATTGAATTACTTATTAAAAGTGATCGCAGAATATCTTTTATTACAGTGGTTCTCAATCTTTGTAAAAATTATCATGTGTTCTCACCTAATATTTTTTTTTATCATGAAATGTTGTAGTAAATTTCATGTTTTATTTGGTTTATTCTCGCAATTGATAAATGATAGGTTTGATTTGTTCTACGGTCATTTTGTACACACTTTTGGCTAATTAGACCTGGACCTACAGTTTAACGTGGATTCCGAACCATTGACAAACATCCATGTCACCGTCAGGATTCAAACCTGAAGCCTGTGGACCAAAGGCCAGAGAGCTATTGGCCATCAGGTTGCTTATAAATAATAGAGTTTTTTATTCAGAATATTAAATTGCAAAAAAATTATTATTTTCAATTTAATAATATGTATATTGAAATAAAATTGGGACTAACAAGTGTTTATTTTTTATTGCAAAAATATACAAACGCATAAAATTCAAGAAATGTTGGAAGAGATGTAACAACTATATATGACTTTCGCTTGCTGTGTTTGGAATCAGTGCTTTTCTTTGACTGCGTTTCGCTTTATTTTATCATCGAATTGTTGTGGCTTACATCCAGGAAACGTTTGTTTTTGGGAACAAGATGAATTTGGTTAAGGAATGAAAGATGAATATTAATTTGATGATTGAGTAATTCCAGTGCTATTGAATTACTTATTAAAAGCTGTTTGCAGAATATCTTTATTGCAGTGGTTCTCATTCTTTGTAAAACTCACCCAATTTGTTTTTATCAGTAAATGCCATAGTAGCTTTCATGCTTTATTCAGTTTGTTCTCGCAATCCATAAATAAGAGTTTTTTATTTAGAATATTAAACTGCAAAAAATTGTTATTTGCTGTTAAATAATATATGTTGTTACTTACATCCAATATAAATGGAAATGAACGGAAAATGGAAAGATCAATGAAAACTGTAGCCTAAAATATTTTTCTCTGATACATTTTCTCTATACCCTTGTTCGTATATTATTAATTAGTTACTAGGTTATTATTTTTTATTGGTTTGCAAATTAAGAACATTCAAATAATAAAATACTACTACTGCATAATACTGGATTGTAGTGCTTATAAAGATTTTTAATGTAAAATCGGATTTTTTTTTATCAGCGACAGATTTATAATTGATTCATTTAAAATTCAAAATAATTAACATTTTTATCCATAATTTTTTTTTTTTTTACATTTTATTTTTTGTTAGAGTTATTCCACTCCTTAGTGGCTATCGTTCGCCGAATCTTGTAAAACACTGCTCAATCCTCTACCGATTGTTTTGAGAATAATAGCTGGCAAATAATCAGAAATTAACAAGAGACGAACAAGAACTCTTGATAGTACTGTTCAAAATTCAGCTCTTCTTTATAAATGTCAAAAAAAAATATATTTATATTTGGCCTTATAATATTTCCCAAATATATTACGTTGACCAAATGTTGAAGATGTACCAGTAAGTTGCATAACACTCTGAAAATTTGAACTGTGGAATCCGTATTAAAAATTGACGAAAACGGCACAATTCACATTTTTCTCCTTTCCAGGAAGAATGGAGCAGAATGCGAATCCTCCGACTCCAGTCTCGGATGCAGTGTAATTGGCTTATTGATGCAGTCTGAGTAACGCTGAATATGCTACACATATCATTTTTAATAGAGAACGTTTTTACGTTTTTGGGTAAATATTCCTGTCATGTGAAGCAAAAACAACAATAGAAGCCTTGGACCTTAGTTTGATAAACTCTTTCGCCAAGATGCCAAATCGGCGATGATTTACAAAATGTGGTATAATGCTTGTTAGTCCTTAAAGAAATATATAGTGACTTATATATCATTACTTGGCCATTAATTTGTAATCATTTTTTAACATCTAAGTCACCATTGTTTTACTTCTCGCGAAGAGGTGCCTTAACTAGAATTTATAATGGAAGATTTGAATCTCCTTTAAATAGATTTATAATCTAGAACTTTTAATTAAATATTTCAACCCAATAGTAGACTTGAATTTAATAAATCACGCAAAGTAAATTATTTAAATTGAATTTTATTTAAGGAAGTATTGAGACTTCATTCCAAATATTGGGATTAGCATTTTTATATTGTTTGTATTTCCAATATTGCAATTCACGTTCTTAATTATATTATTGCCGTTGCATTTAGAAAATTGTAAACACTATCAATATTTCAAACAAAAGAAAATAATGAAAAACAAATCAGTAAGATATATTTATCTATAGAAATATACAATTGCAAAATTAACCATAAGTAGACTCAAAATTATAATAATAATAACAATAAGTTAAATAAGTACAATTGCAATACAATAAGTAAGTACAATTATATTACGACAAATAAGTACAATTGCAAAATTAACCATAAGTAGACGTTTTTTTCCTTCCTTTATCTAGCTCTCAATGTGAATTATTCGTTAAAAGAAACTTGAAAAAAAAAAATTATTAGCTGTTTTACGACTGGCTAAAAGCCAGATAATTACGATTTTTTTTTTATAGAAAGATTTAGCTTTTTTTTATGTTTTCGTGATGCCATTTATTTTTAATTTAAATGAAATATATGGTGCATACACTTTGGTATCATGTTCCACTATTTTATGATAATGGTGGTATTAAAAAACATTAGTTTTGGTTTATGATAATGGTGGTTGAAATAATGATTAATTAATACATATTAAATACTCATTTCTTATGGTATCAGTTAAATCATTATTAGATGCTATTGTTTGTAAAAATTAATCTCTTGATTAAATAGTTAAAGTGTTCCAAAAGAAAATCATTTCATAAAATTTTCTTCGACTATGTAAACATTTCTGTATGTAGGCATTAATATTTTACTTGCTATGTAAACATTAATATTTTACGATCATCTCTGTCTGCGGGCATTAATATTTTACTCAATACAGCAACATTGCTTTGTAAAAAAAAAAACCAGAAACTGTACCTCATTGATAAATATTTGACAAAAATTCCTACAGACTGTACAAACAAAACAATGGAAAGTGAACTTCTTACATATAAAAAATACAAAGAAATGTTACATCCAGAGTAGATAAAATATTTTTTGTCATTAAATATTTTTATTATAGATAAAAGTATTTTTCATTAGTGTACATCATATATCACATATATATGTACTTTCTTATATTTATTATTTTTAATTATTAAATTGTTGTCAAATTAAAATATAAGAAATGAAATCAAACTTCGACCAGTGGCTCAATGGGGACATGTTCTAGTATGTAGAAGGGCTCAGGTTCCAATTCGATAGTGCCGAACGTTGCAGTCCCCGTTTTCAGAAACGAGAAGACTCGATATAGTGATTTAGACAGCTGTCTTCCATCGACTGTTAAAAACGGCTTCATTACCGGGGTTCCTCTCAAACCGGATGCAAAGGTGGGACAGTTAACTTTAAAAGTTCTCCCAGAAGGTAATGTCCTCCTTTTATGTACTAATTTGTGGTGGTTGCATAAGTACATAAGCGTAATACAAGGTCAGCCTATTGAGAATAGAATATTAAATTTAAAATGTTTTGTTATGGTGAGACTAATGTTTGTTTTAAGAAGTTCTTTGTAATATAACTGCCCGACTCGTGGCTCAGTGGTAACGTGCTCCGCTGGTGAACATTTGGGCTGAGGTTCAATCCGCTGGCAGCTTTGTTGTAGATACTGTTTCAAAAATGAGGCAGCTCGATGGCGTTTGTAATGTTCAGCATCTTGTTTCGTTAGCCAGACTGCGTGGTGGGAGTTTTCCGGGCTACTCATATGCTATATCACAGTTCTCACATGCTATACCCAAATGCGACCCTAGATGTCCTCCCGAATATTTAGGATCGCATTCGCATAATCGCTATATATATATGTTTATATGTACATTTGCTAAATTGTACATATAATGTCCTCTTGGTCAAAATGTTGTTCCCCCCTAAAGCCCTGTCCTTCTTCTGCGACTAGAAACCAAGTCAGACTTCTACCAACGGGTGCTCCATCACAACACATTTTGCCCCTTTTACCTCCATCCATGAGTTGATTACTCACAGGATGTCCGTCCTACACTACAGGACACTGAGGATTAGTCACAACACAACACTTTTTTCTTTTACATTTTTGCTTATAAGCGTAATTCACATGCTATAATTTTTTATACCATCAAAAACCATCATTATATACACTAAAATATTTACATCATCGTTTTGCTTGAATAAATTAAAAACAACAACTTTTTTTAGATCCTAATATCCTTATTATAAATGAAATATCACGTAATGAAAATAAAAGATTTGGGAATTAAGACATTATTTTTAATCAAAATTTCAAACTAAGGACTTCATTTCTACAACGATTTTAATTCAAAATATGCATATACGACATATTACGTATATCATATATCATATTACGACACCTAAAGCAGGACAAAAAAAAGGACAGAAATTATGCATTATATATTCATTATGTAAAGGAGAAAAACTGTTAGGCGGGTGAGGAGAAAATCCTGTTTTAATAATATACGATCAAAGAAAAAAAACCTGACTTCTAGCATAGAAATCACCAGCTTTTAAATCTAAACACACGCCTGCCCTTAATTATGTTGGTATTAAAACTCGATTTTTAATTTTAAGAAAAATTTCGAAAAGAATTAACTGGATTTCTTCGAAAATATAATTAAATTTTTGTCAAACTCTATCTGAAGAAAAAATGAATTATTTAATTAGTTGCTCAGTGGTAACGTGCGACACTGGTGAACATCAGGCTGAGGTTCAATCCACTGCCGGCATTGTTGTAGACACTGTTTCAAAAAAGAAGAGACTCGATGTCCTTTGTCTGGTTCAGCATCTTCTTGCTTCGTTAATCAAACTGCTATTGGGAGTTTTCCGACTTTTCTCCCATATGATACTTAAATGCTGGACAGTTCCTTCTAAAAGTCCTATCGGAAGACACTGACCTCCTTTTAGCGACTTGGAATCAAGTCAGACTTCTACCTACGGGTGCTCCATCACAACAGAAGTTGCCCCTTTATCTCTATCTATGAGTAGATTACTCAGTGTCCAACGCTGCTGGATAAGTCCCAACACAACATTTTTTAATATTTTGCATAGAAGGTTGATTTGCATGCGTCAAAAACCGCCATTATATACATTATGCCAACAAAAACTATTATACATTATCAACCATATTATACATTATGCCATCAAAAACTGCCATTATATACACTAAAATATTTACATCATCACTTTGCTTAATAAATTTAAAAAAAAAAAAAAACTTTTCTTTTAGATCCTAATATTCTCGTTATAAATGAAATATCACGTAATGAAAATAAAAAGATTTGGAATTAAGACATTATTTTTAATGAAAATTTCAAACTGAGGACTTCATTTCTACAACGATTTAATTCAAAATATGCAGTTATTTACGACACCTAAGCTGAAAAAAAAAAAAAAAAAAAAAGGACAGAAATTATGCATTATATATTCATTATGTAAAGGAGAAAAAAAAAAAACTGCTAGGCGGGTGAGGAGAAAATCCTGTTTTTAATAATATACGATCAAAGAAAAAAAAAACCTGACTTCTTGCTTAGAAATCACCAGCTTTTAAATCTAAACACACGCCTGCCCTTAATTATGTTGGTATTAAAACTCGATTTTTAATTTAAGAAAAATTTCGAAAAGAATTAACTGGGCTTCTTGGAAAATATAATTAACTTTTTGTCAGACTCTATCTGAAGGAAAAATGAAAATTCGGTATTCAGAATTCTTTAATCATTTAATTAAAACCATATGTCACTGCGCAAGGAGTTTTTCTGTGTGAAAAGATGAAAAAAAAAAAAAAAGAAGAACTTAAAATATGATTTAACAAAAAATTAAGCCATGTTTCACTGTTTTAATTTCAAGAAGTGGGATTTTTTAAAAAATAAAATATCTTCTTTGAATAATTATTTCTTTTTTTTTTTTTATTCTATCACGTAGGATACGTAGCATAGTTATACCTTGTTAATAAATCACCCTCGGAAAATTAAAAAAGTTATTAGAGATTTTGAGAATGACTATTTTTATGCTCTTGAATTTGCTTTATTACGTATTCAAAATATTTTTTTCATGGTGCTTCCTGGTATATTTTCATTTTCAAGGGTTTTTGTTAAGAATATTACTTAACTCAGTTTGGCATATTCATTTTGTGTAATAAAAATACTTTCATTTTATTTTATATTTTTTGTAGCTTAAACCCTTTTTCTTCATGCTAATTTTATATATATGAAAAAGAAATAACATTCCTTTAAAAAAAAAAAAAAAAAAAAAAAAAAACTTTTTTTAAAACTATGTAACTTGTAAATAAGATTAGAGAAACAACATTAACTAGTGCTTATGATGAACTTATAACTAAATAGTATTTTATTCTACTATCTTAAGTGCCTATTTCAACCATATCGAGTTACAATTATAATTTGTAAAAATTAAAAACTAATTTTATATAAAAATATAATATATATATAATTCTTTATTTTGTTAATGAAATGCCTTATTGAATTGAACAAAAATCGGGTTAAATTAAAAACAGATATATTAATTTAATCATTATCTTTTATTATTATTATTTATCATTTTCTTTTATTATCTTTTCGACTGTACGCAATATGAAATCGTTATTCAAATCTATTTTTTCTTCCGTATAATGTAATTCATAGATTGAGAGTAATAACATTAATTGGGCAAGCTAAAGCTAAATGTGGCAAAACTGCAGGATTTTATATTAGCAGGAATTAAAAATTCACAATAATTATTTTAGTTAGCCATTAATAGTTAACTTCTCCACATAAAAAGTGATTTTATTTGATGTGTCATACAGAGAATGCTACAAAATCATACTTGGATAGAATCAAAACATGAAGATATGTTACCTCTTACCTTGCTTTCAAAAATAAAATTTCAATGTATTATATATGATATGTATTTCCTTCAATCTTGGTAACGAGCAATAACAATTGCAATAACGAGTTTTTTTACTCTTGTTGGGACCTTTGGGATAAATGCTGTTATACAAACATGCCTACTTGACGGCAACTTCAATAAACAACAATACTTTTGCATAGCCATGATAATAATATATATTTCTATATTCGAATCATGTTTGTATATGCATAATATGTGGGATAAACTAGGATAATGCAGCTTCATGTGAACAGCCATGAAAGTTGTTGTGGCTGACAACGTTTAAAATTTTTCAGTTGACATTCAAAGTTGTTGTGACTGACAACATTCAGAATTATCAGTTCACATTGAAAGTTGTTGTGACTGACAACATTTAAAATTATCAGTTGACTATGAAAGTCGTACAGCTTCAAAAATCACAAGCATTGTTAAATTAAATTTATGAATAATATTCGAATTTTATGAATAATATACGAATTTTAGACTAATATACGAACTATTTTTTATGAATAATATACGAATTTTTAGACTATTCGAATTTTATGAATAATATACGAATTTTATGTTTCAACTTTAGACAATTTTAAGAAGCTTTCAATTAAATTAATTTATATAAACCTTGGCTTTCTTTGTTATATACAATAAAATTATTTATTCATCGTATACCTAACACAATAATTTCATAGAAGTAAAATTCCTATGCTTCTATGAGGAGGTTATAAGTAAATGCACTTTGCTTCAATATTTTTGGTTTTCTCTGTATATCTTAATTTCCATCGATCGTTTCTTTTTAAATTTCTGGAAAGAAAAATTTAGTCTGTCGCATATTTGAGTGAACTAGAAGAAATGTTAAATCCTGAATGCTTATATCAGTGGGCCTGTCTATGAATAAACATGTAGATGTAAAAGCCTGCTATGACTGACACACAGGAATAAAGAGATCACATCGTCGAAGATATCGAAGAAGGAAAAACACCTCTTCTGAAGAAGCTGCAGGTAGATAGAATCAAGTCGAACGACATGACATGTGGACACACGGATACATCCAAGCAGCCGTTCTGTATGTTCTGGATAAAGGAAGGAAGAAAGAATATAGATACGGGTATATCGGCAAATAAAGAAAAAGATAGTGGATTCAGAGCAAAGGGAAGAGAGAGAGAGAGAAGCGGAATCTGTTTATGTTTTTCATCGACAAATAGCCCGATTCGGATCTTCCCTTGCTGAAAATGTTGACAGAAGCGATGTAGTTTTTCATCCATAAAACGTCGCTTCCTGTGCCCCCCCCCTTTCTTCCTTCCCTTTGAAACAGTCCACCCTCCTGTTAGGGATTGTTTACTTTATCCTTGCCTAAAGACTTACTTGGAAATTCGAATCCATTACAGTTACAGTGAAGAAGAGGCTTTATTTGACTTATTTCTTCCTTTTTTTTTCTGCTTTGACCACATTTTTTTTATAGGCATATATATATATATATAGATGAAGTTGATAGGATATATAGTGGCATAAGTCACATTTTTATCCTTCTTTAGGCTGCCTGAAGAAAAAGAACTGTTAAAATCTTTTCATTAAGTTAATTATAATCAATCGTCTTCCTTTAATGGCATTTTGTATTTATAGAGCATGCAATGATTATATATATTTAATATAATCTATCTTTAATAATAATTTAATCAATAATTTACCTTTTACATTTGTACATGCAGAACAAAATTGCAAATTTTAGAGCACACACCGTAAAATAATTTTTAAACTTAGAATAAAATTGATACAAAAAATGTAAATAGCAAGAAATTTAATGAAACTGTTAAAAATATTGAAGAGTGACATTTCTACTAATTTATGGCTGTACAACTAAATTTCATAATATAACACATTCAAATGTATTTATAATTTATAATTATCTATCTGGCAGTCTTCTACAACCATTTCGCTCCTGATGGCCGAGTGTCTAGCGCTCTGGCGATCGGTATCACAGGTTTCGGGTTCGAGTCCCGGTGATGCCACGGATGTGTGTAGTGGTTCGGAATCCACTTTAAACTGCAGGCCCCGGTCTGTTTAGCCAAAAATGTGCACAAGATGACCGTAGAGTAACAAACCAAACCAAACCAAACCAAATCTGCAACCACTTCTTTTTACAATATGATTTGAAAAGATACTTTTACACATGGTGTCATTTTACTTGGTCAAAATAATAATTTAAAATAATAGTTTTTAATTTAAGGAAATAATAATTAGGTGTCATATTTTCCCTTGCAGATATTCTTGCTTTTCCAAAAATTTCCTTCCGTTCAGAAATATCTTCTGTACTAAAATACTATTTTGAATTTACTTAGAGAAATATTATTTTAAATTTTCTCAATAGTGATCTAAAACTTGGTTTGGGGTTTCATATTTTGTATAATTGTTTTTAAAAGCAATAATAAAATTAACCAACAATAACCTTAATAAATAGATTATCTATAGCCACACTTTCATTTTAATATCACTTTAATTGCAAAATATCTTCCCCTCCATCAGTGATACTTGGAAAGATAAACCATTAAATATTTGACTGAAATGAGTGAGTAGACATCAGCTCATCGTGACATTGAATCAACTTCACGTTCTCTGCATATCTTTTAATGCTATTATATTTGACTCATTTTGCATTATATTTATCTCATTTGTTAAAAATTATCTTAACCTAAGAGATATATGTATAGCTAGTATACATATATCTCTTGGGTATTGCAGTATTAGACATTAAAAATAATTGACTTGCACCTTTCTCGCCTTCATTGACTTTTTATATACATATGCAAGATTCTAAGCTGGTAAGCGACGACGCAGTTGGTTTATTCTACCAGTTATGGGTGCTCCAAGCATGACAAAGAGGATGGATCTTGTTCCTTTTTTTATTCCAGTTTTTATGTACATCTTTTTTTACATTTATTCATCGATGGCTGATATCGGAAAGGCCTTTTATGTCAAAGAATAAACCGATACCGATGATATACGACTTTCTTTGTTGAGTTAAAAAGAGGCCGCCCTGCAAGCCAAGAATACAGATCATGGCGTTCCCTCTTGCCACGGAATGATCTCGGCAATATATTTTTACAGGGACGTAAGCAGATAACGCAGATGGGTGAAAGTTTTAATGCAAATTTATACGCGATTTGATTTTTATCTCTTAAATTCTGTTTACACACCAGATTGGAGATTTCCAACTCGGGAAGAATGGAAGTTGTGGTTGTGTTTGCGATGAAAAGTGCTTTCATTTCGGGGAGTGCTTGAATATTTTTACATCAATTTATTGGGTTGAATCTATCATTTCTATTGAGGTTTCTTGGCTAGACAAGAGTTGAAATTATATTATGGATGTTCTTAGCTTTTTTAATGTTATTTTGGATAGTAAAAGTTTATTTTTCTATTTGTGACTTTTGTTCCTTAACTCTAATTGACCTGAATGCTTGACTTGCTTAATAATTTTATGATGCTACTTCTAATACATTAGGGAAGGTAGAACTTTTTGTTAGGTATATAAATAGACATTTTTGTTTATTAAACGTTAAGTGTCTTTTATATATAATTTTATTGGGTCCTTTTTTTGTTTAATATTTCTCATTTGTGTAAAGCTTCATTGAACTTTAAAAAATGTGGTATCTTAATAAATAATAATAAACACAGATCAAGTTTAAAAAAAATATTGGAAGCAAAAAGTTTTCCAAGTAATTATTTTTCTTATTTTTCATTAGATTTATTAAACGATAATTTGTCTTTACTTGCAATTGATTAACAATTTCAGTAGTAAATTTCAGTAATATTATTCTAAATTCCATCAATCGAATCTCGCAAAAATTGTCCCAATAATTTCTTCATAATTTCTCCCCATAATAGCTTCATTTAATATTCTACATAACAGATGAAAGTAAATAAATTATAGTTATAAATAACAATATATAATTTACAACTTACCATACGCTATATATAACTTTAGCCTGAATTGTAGGGATAAAAGTAATTTATGGTTCTCAAGAGCTTGATGCATTAGATTGCCCACAAATAGGAACTCCTGTGGTGGAACCTATTAGTTAGCATAATTTTTCCCTAATGATTTGGCCACAGTATAAAAAAAGTAGATTGGATGCAATTTTCCGAATTTTCGCCAAGACTCAAAATATTCATTTGGTCCAGAATTAAAAATTACTCAAGGGTATCAATGTATTCTAAGGCAAACACATCGCACTCAAACAAGATTCATTTTTAGCTATTCCATATCGTTTTACCATATTTGATATCCTTCAGTACCTAAAGAATGGAATGGCGAGGATCTGAGCCTTATTGTTTGTTACTTATTACCGCTTACATTTACATTCCGTTATTTTTTACAAAAACAACTAAAAGCAAAAACATTATTAATGAAAAAGCATCAATGTATGTATTCATCGTATAATGATTTCGAAAGCTCTGGTGGCGAATTAGATTATTACAGTTTCGATCCTATTGTATTGTACAGTTGAAATAGCTAAATTTATATAATAAAAAAAAAGAAGATTTTCAGCAAGCATAATAAAAATGTCATTTTTTAAAAATAATTGCAATTGAAATGTACATATTTTCTAATAAGTAATATGCACATTTAACCATTTCTTTGATAGTACCAGGAACTTCAATGGTAAAAGAAAACTTATTATTGCTTGCTTCTTTTCCAATTGCCCTGTGTCTATCTTTATCCGTTCTAGTTAGAGCGCAAATGGGTAAAAAAATCAAAGTTGATCAAAGTTTGCAGTGAGAGTTTTAGATGTATTGTCTTTGTTTTTTATACATTCCTTAGTCTCTCTGGACTACCGAATGTAAGTTCGTGATTAGTTCTTGTTGCAAAGGAATAAAAAAAAAGGGGCGAGACAAAAAAAAAAAAAGTCGGAAATAAGGAAACCGTTTAGTGAGATTACTGATTTCAGTGACTTTTTTTCCACTCCTTTCTGAGCATACCCTACGTCGATTGTTAGTAAGTGTATCCCATTTTTCAACAGCCCATGGGATAGTTTCTTCCAAATGTATTCCCCAATCGTGGATGCAAAAGATAAAAAAAGTCTTTGTTTTTTCTTCCTTTCATTGACGCTGCTGTTGTTGTCGCCGTGTTAGGAAAATGTCATCTATTAGAAGAAAAAAAAAAAATACATGAAAGCGTAGGGAGAAAAAAAAAAAAATTGTATTCACTTGCTTTTAATGCTGGCTCTTGTTTTCCGATACTTTGAACTAATCTAGAGATTTACGTTTTTTTTTATTCTTAACATTCTAATCATTGGATTAAACTCTAAGCTATGGCGCTCTATTTTCGATAATTTTTGTTTTATTTGTTTGAAAAGTATATACTCACCTTTCTGTTTTTTAAAGAGAGATTGATTGTTAAAAAAATAATAAATTAATGAGTTGACAACATTTATATTTTTTTCGTCCAATGTTGGATATTTTATTTATTTGCTTTTATCCTTTCCATCCTTTGGTACCACAGGCTTCACGTTCAAATCCCGGCAGTGTCTTGAATGTTTGTTAGTGGCTCGGAATGCACATTAAACTGTAGTTCACGGTATGATTAGCCAAAAGTGTGCAAAAATTGACCGTAGAGTGACAAACAAAACATCATCCTTTCCATCTTTGTATGAATTCGCTAATTTGTTAATAACTAGATTGTGCAATTTATTATATATTTACATTAAAATTGCTCAGTACAATAAAAATTTCACGGGAGACTTTCAGTGTTAACTGTCATAC
Organism: Caerostris extrusa; assembly: GCA_021605095.1. Classification (NCBI taxonomy): domain Eukaryota; kingdom Metazoa; phylum Arthropoda; class Arachnida; order Araneae; family Araneidae; genus Caerostris; species Caerostris extrusa. Next base: position 65,703 of record BPLR01007142.1, on the reverse strand, counting down.
ATTTGCTTGTCATATTAGAGAAAATCCAGTAACTTTTAATCAACCAGTCCGATTATTGTTGCGGGAAACTTTTCTACATTCTGCATTTAGACTATTCATATTTCAGCAATTGTAAAAGTAATTAAAAAAAGTTTGCAATTAAAAGTACAATGAAAAATCAAGAATATATGCATCTATAATAGTTAAAGTAATTACATTACTATTTTAACCGATTCAGTAGCAACTTGCGCCGCCGGTTACCATTAGGGCTGTTTAGACATAGTTTCAAAATGAGGAGCTCTTCGACGGCGTTTGGGATGTTCAGCATCTTGCTTCGTGAGTCAGACTATCTGTCGAGAGTTTTCCTGATTTTTCCCATACGGTACACAAATGCAAACAGCTTCCCAAAAATCCTCCCTTAAAGCACTGCCCTCCTTTTCAGCGACTCAGAGCCAAGTCAGACTTCTACCTACGCGTGCTTCTACTAGAAACTGCTCCTATCCCATCTATCCATAAATATACTACTCATGGGATTTCAGTCCTTCTCTGCGAGGACACTGAGGATTAGTCACAACAACAACATTACTGTTTCAGAACTTTTCTTTAGACTGCTGCACTGCATAGCATCTCTATCCCTTAGAACTAAGATGCCTCTTTACAGTTTTGCGAATGATGTGGATTAATTTGTACAACCACAGTTTTAAGTGGGTGGTATCTGAGGGATTTGCATTTTCTTCCCTCCTCCTCGAGCACAATGGAAAGATATTCTGACCTTCAGATTTATCGTGCTAATCCGCAACATAGCTTTAGATTCCGCAGTGCTAGTTTAGTTTCAAAACAGGTGCAGTGAATTCTTGCTGAGTTTTAAAATATATTTTTTTCTTTTCTAGATCCTTTTTTTCTTTTTATAGATCCTTTCTTTTCTAGATCCTTTTTGTTATTCATAGTCTGGTCCTTGTCTGGAAAATCCAACTCACTATCCATACTGAACCCACTTTTATAAAATGATTTAATATTTATATTTGAATGCCCACAACTGATTCAAAATATTTCTGAAACTGGTGAAATACTTTTGCTTGGTCTTTACTTAACGCCAACACTTACCATGTATGCCACGTAGCATGGCCGTGTTTTTACACTGCTTTAAACATACGTTTTGTGATTTTCTGCAATTTTTACGATTGTGGAAATGAAAAATTTTTGCTGAGTTTCAAAATAAAACTTTTCTTTTCCATATACTTTTTATTGTTATTCATAAAAGAAAAGAAAAAAATGTATTTTCCCCATCGGAACATGAATTTCGATTTTATAGCGATCTCTGGAGAAAATTGCTTTTTTTTTATTGTTTTTCAATTCCTGCCCCTTTGAAACAAGAAATCGATTTCCACTGTATTTTTATCTGAAATTTTATAAATGATATTTTTTGTTACGTTTAAGAAAATGTAGAATGAAGTAGAATATATTTTTGTTTGAGGTATTTTCTTGAGTTATAGCCATAAATGTTGAAATGTTTAAAATTTTGACCTTGAAAACCTTTATATTCTCATGTTTAAGGAAGTTAATGTTAGACTTGAAACGTCGTACATGATAAAACATAAAATATAGTAGTGTCATAATCTACAACTATGTCAACTATTCAATAAATGTATAAACTATTAAATATATTAAACTTCAACTATTTAATAAATGTAGTTTGCTGTCAGCAGCTAAGAGGTTCAAAAGCATTTTTACAAGAAACACTGCCCTTATTGGTCAATAAAACGTGAGTGATCCTTTTGAATGACAATGTCAAACCCTACTCAGCAAAAGTGACTAAGAGTCTCATGTAAAAATTTGCTTCAAAAGCTAAGCATCATTTTAAAAATTTATAGAATTCTTTTTGCGGAATTTAAACTAAGTTTAAAAGAAGAAGCTGAAGTTAGTGTAGTGTGCAGGTTGTACAACAAAATTGTAACTGGGTGTGGTTGGATTGAAATATTTAAGACACAGGTTGCAGAACTCTCAGTTTTATTTATACACACCCAAACATCGTACAATGCAATATTTAATACATTTAAAGATATATAATTATAGATTTGTGGAAGGATTCCATTTCTCAGCGAAAACCCAATACTAGGCTACGCGCACAGGGTGTGCGAAATATATTTCTTCTCTGATTGAGAGTCTGTAGGCCAACTAATTTGCCGGAAAGCGCTAAATACATTTTCTGTCGGGATAAGAAATTATAAACTAAACGTTTCTTAATGGTAATGCATTTTGTGATGAGAGTCTAGAGAATGACTTAACATTTCTCCCGAACGCCAAAGGTAGTCGTACTTGTTAGTATGTAGAAGGAATCACAGTTACAGTACTTCCTAGCTGTAGCTAAAAGTTATAATTCCTCAATGGGGGGGAAGTGCAATGGAATGCACTGGATGCTCGAAATTTACTTCCTCTTCGATGGCGAATCTGTAAGTCAACTGACCGTCTCATAAACACTACAGTGAGCATTTCCGCCAATGCGTAGGAGGGAGCATGGTTACACGTCAATTTTTTTCAAAGCAAAACCAAATAAATTTTATAAAAAAAGAATTGAATAACTATCTGAATGTCATTGAAAAAAAATTACTATATTGAAGATTAAATAAATACATATTTGGCTAAATGTTTTATATGTATTTGTTTTGTTTAAGCGAAAGAACGTACATAAGTTTCGTTACAATCGGGTACTTTTTAGCTTGCCAACTAGGTTAACGTAAAATACAGCGAAACGTTAGTACAACCTACAATAAATATACCGAGCTCCTCGACTATGTTTGGATAAATGATTTACAAAACTATTTCCACCACGTGGCACGTACTGAAATTACTCTATGCATATATTTAACAAACAACTCTGACAAATTTATCTCTAAACGTGAGTCTATTACACAGAGCCCACTGTGCTGCGTACCAAAATCATTCCTCCATTACCAGAGGGCCTAAACCAGTCTTTGACTGTTGTTTATGGAACGAAATATTTGAATGTTATTCATCCTTGACAGGAGAGCTAGGTGAACACCATGAAACCAGGCAGAGAAATTCCAGTTAACATTTCGATTAGTAAACCTAACCATGTGCCTGAGATTGAGACCCTTAATTGGGGACGGTTTACAGCAGCCGAGGGCTGTTGAAGCGACGAATTAACCTTTGAATTACGCGGGATGCACGAGAGGTATTAGACGAAATGTATCTATTAAACCCTTAGGCAGGGGTCGGTTAATTATTTTGCATCTCTGATTGGAATTGGACAAGAATCCGAGTTAGTGAGTAAATGTAGGCAGTCAAATGTTAAGGACAGAAGGATTGACTTATTTAATTATGTTAGGATCATTCATAAATCATTTGCACTTTCCACTCTGAGGTGTATTTATTTGTTAATCCATTATCTTCGATATAAAATACCGAAGATATAAGATCTCACAACACAGATAGTCATGCAATTGATAAAGCCTAAGACTTATTTTAGTATATTTCCAACGGAATGGGTTCGAGGGGTTGAATGGCTGAGCACTCTGGCGCTCGGTGCCACAGGTTTCGGATTCGAAACCCAGCGGTGCCATGGATGTTTTTATTGGTTTGGAATCCACTTGAAATCGAAGGTCCCGGTCCTAAGATCGTAGAGTGTTGTCTTGAGGTTTAGTCAGTCTTCAGCCCTCGTGGATCCTCACTAACAAATGAAGCTGCATACTACCCTTAGCCATGGACGTCACCTTCGATGAGGTGTAGCCATCTCTGCATCAGGGGGATTAGTAACAACAACAACTTGGATCGGCCAACGACATAGCTACTTGAATTTCCAATCTGAGAACGTTCAGTTCGAAATCCGACAAGCAAATCCGAATCGAAAGTTCCCATGTTAACGCCGGGTAGGCACACGAGAAGACGAAAAGTCATCTTCCCATCAGCTCCGTGGAAGGAGGACACGAATTCCCATAAGCCGTCTCTTGAATTGTTCGTTCCGGGTCCAGTCCATGACTTTCAAAAAGCACCTATATTCGAAATATATGTATATCAAGCAGTATGTTTCGATCTATATTTATTTTGATGCTTTATAACCATATGATAAGAGGACATCTGAAGTAATTGTTGCTGTAGTTGCTATGGTAATACTACCCCATAGAGTTGAAGAATTCTGCTACTGTGCCATATTTTACAATTGATGATGCATTCCGATAAAAAAATCCAATGGGAAAACAAATTATTGGTTTTAAAGAATACTGATGCGCCAATAGTGATCCTTAAAACATTTTTTGTTACCCTGTAAATGATACATTTTTTTACAAAAACTAAAAATACAATACTTTTTGGCATGCAATTATTATTTTAATTTTTTTCTTTATTGTTAATTATTTCGAAGTACAATCATGGTATTTGTTAGAAGGCAGTAGAATATTTGTTTTTGAAAGAAATTACAGATCTATTGTCACATCGATTATATCGATATGATGTCACTGTTCTTAGATGACAGCTTAATCAAACGTAAAATATGTAGTGTTTCGGAATAATATATTAGAATATTTTACTCAATGTAGATTTTGTCATTGCCGTTGAAGAAAGGGATGGGATTTAAAATAAAATATTATTTTTACTTTACCACTTCCAAAAATCTGTAATAAATCACTGTCGGTCTCTAATATATCATTGTCAAGAAACTTTATTTCATCGTTACTATTTTGCTCAACGATGCAGTTGTTTTTGCATTAATTTAATATAATCAGTTTATTAATTTGATTAGCCATGAATTCTCTCCGACTTTTTTTTTCTTTTAAAAAGTTGAACAGAATTCGTCCATTTATTAAATGATTTGCAAATTTAACTTCCCTCTTATTTTTAAGAATTTCACCTTTTTGCTGCCATTTTATAAAATTGCTTTAAACTCTTTAATAGACTTCTTAATAATTTTTATTAAGCATTTGGTACAGAAATTATCCACATTTAATATTTTTCAAAGGGATTAATATTATCGAACCGATATGCAATATTTCTTCATGTTAAATCTATAGATAGGCGTGTTCAATTAAATAAGAAACATGGGGAGGTTATTATTTTTCCTTATTATTTCTTATTCCACATCTCAGTTACAACAATATTTCTGATTTTTTTTACATTGTTTACAGAACATGCAGTACTAAAGTATTCAGTACAAATAAAATTTAAATCCATAATTAAAATTTTATTTTCTTAAATTCACTTCCATTCATATCTAACTTCTGAGTGCTATTTCTCAAAATTCTCGAATAAAACTGATTGGTTTTTGAATAAAAAGGTAATCTTAAGAAATAAATTTTTTTTTTTACATCAATGTGAAGTTATTCAAAAACTATCTTATTTATAAATATTTTAAACCAGCAAATATGCCGCGCCGAATATTGTTTACAGAAAATAAAACGTTTTTAGTTATGATGAATTTTATTATTAATAACAAATATCTGTGCAGAATTGAAGTTTTGAGATTTTAAATAAAGTAGTAATTGCAATATGTTTTTCATCTTTGGGCTGTTAGTATTTATTTTTAAGAAAAAAATTGGGTTTAATTTAGAAAATATATTAAAAACTCATACTGTAAACTTCTGTCTTATTTTTTTTTTAACTAAAACATTACTGATTCCATCTGGTAGCAATAAAAATAAGTTTTTATTTAATTAATAAAAAATGTATAAAAGGACGAAATAAGTTGTAATGTAATGAGGTGAAATTTTAAATTTAAAGATTTTTTTACTACCATACATGAGCTATAGCATATATGGGTACAGATTTTGAAAGCTTCATATTTAAAACTGTGAATTTACGTACAAAGAACAAGCAAACAGATTTTCACATTTTTATTAAAGATAATAGGAATTGGTTTTCACCCAAATTTAAATCTTACTTAGCGACATTCTATTTGTATCAATATAAAAAATTTGTGACAAAAAAAAATTCTACACTTTGGAACAATTAGATTAACAGTAGGCGTCTGAAATTAATTACCTAAGAACAGGAAAAGAAGTCAACCGTAATAAAACATCCAGTCCTTTTTTTAATCTTATTGACCAATCATGCTCTTTTAAAGATTGCTCAAATCGACTTAGTTTCATCAAGAATTATCCAAACACTGTGGAAAAAAAAAATTTTTTACCTTATCCAACTAAACAAAACTATGCAACATTCTTTTTATTTCCCATTCTTCGATTAGAAATTCCTTTAAGTAAAAGGCCCGAGGTGGTCTTTTTAATGTGGGGCTACAATCTCCACTCTTAATTTTCATCTCATTATGTTTTTCCCTGCCTTGGCCCGAAATCCGCCATTAGCACAGAGTTTAATTAAAAACTCTAATTTGAAAACAAAAGGATTTTTCCTTTTTAATGGGGTATTTGTTCTGTGCTTTTGTCCCGTTCTGTTCTGTTGGTTTCTGGGAACAGAATGTCTGACATTTTTTTTTTTTTTTCTGTTCTTTTGATGTGCCGCTGAAACAATATTTTGTGCCAAGTTTGTGAGAGCCATTTTTTTTTCTCTTAACGTTTATGGCTTGAAAGGCTTGTAGTAACGGCCTTGGCTGCAAATATATTGCTGTTTTTTCCCTTTAAGATTTGAAATGGACGGTTTCTTTATGAGACATCAATTAACTTAGTCAGATTTTAAGAAAATTGTTGTAATTTTTAATAGTGAAGTAAAACTAAATTAAATCTTTTTTTTTTTAATGGTGTATGAATTTTTAGTTCTTTTTTTTTTGTTTCGAGTTTTAATTTAGGAAAACGTAGAAAAAAATCTCGTTTATTTAATGTTTCTTCTGGGTATGCATGTGTAATTACAAAGATTTAATTAAAAAGAACCAAAAGTTTATTAAATTTATTTCATTTTTGTGTTAAAACATTTTTAAAATTAAAAATAGATTCTTAGAGCATATATTAATAAAATATTTTATAAAGGAAATGAGGCGAAATTTTCAAGTTTTTAAATTTTCTACGATGTTACATAACCCATAGCATATATGAGTACAAATTTTGAAAATTTTCGGAATGAAAACTATGTGTATAAAAGAGCAACCAAGCAGAATTTTAAATTTTTACATGAGATAATTAAAAGATATAAGTAAAATACACACTATAAGGCGATTGGTTTTCGCTCAAATTTAAATCTTACTTAATGTCATTCTATTTGTATCGATGTAAAAAAAATTTCAGACAAAAAAAACTTTGGAACAATTAGATTAAAAGTAGGAGTCTGAAATTAATTACCTAAGAACAGGAAAAGAAGTCAACCGTAATAAAACATCCAGTCCTTTTTTTAATCTTATTGCCCAATCATGCTCTTTTAACGATTGCTCAAATCGACTTAGTTTCATCAAGAATTATCCAAACTCCGTATAAAAAAAAATTTCTACCTTATCCAACTAAACAAAACTATGCAACATTCTTTTTATTTCCCGTTCTTCGATTAGAAATTCCTTTAAGTAAAAGGCCCGAGGTGGTCTTTTTAATGTGGGGCTACAATCTCCACTCTTAATTTTCATCTCATTATGTTTTTCCTGCCTTGGCCCGAAATCCGCCATTAGCACAGAGTTTAATTAAAAACTCTAATTTGAAAACAAAAGGATTTTTCCTTTTTAATGGGGTATTTGTTCTGTGCTTTTGTCCTGTTCTGTTCTGTTGGTTTCTGGGAACAGAATGTCTGACATTTTATTTTTTTTTCTTCTGTTCTTTTGATGTGACGCTGAAACAATATTTTGAGCCAAGTTTGTGAACGCCATTTTTTTTTCTCTTAACGTTTATGGCTTGAAAGGCTTGTAATAACGGTCTTGGCTCTAAAAATAGTGCTTTTTTTTCCTTTTTTCTGTAAGATTTGAAATGGACGGTTTCTTTATGAGACATCAATTAACTTAGTCAGATGTTAAGAAAATTGTTGTAATTTTTAATTGTGAAGTAAAACTAAATTAAATCTATTTTTTTTTAATGGTGTATGAATTTTTAGCTCTTTTTTTTTTTTTTTCGAGTTTTAATTTACTAAAAAGTATAAAAAAATCTCGTTTATTTCATGTTTCTTCTGGGTATGCATGTGTAATTAAAAAGATTTCATTAAAAAGAGCCCAAAGAGATTATTAAATTTATTTCATTTTTGTCTTAAAATATTTTTAAAATTTAAACAGACTTTTAAAGATTATATTAGTTAAATATTATATATGAATTTGATGAAATTAATGCTTTAAATCTTTAAGTAGAATAGAGTAATGTTAGATAAAAAAAAAAAGATCTTTACCTTAAATAATTTTTAAATAATATTTTTAAAAAAGTTTCACTTTAGCAAATTCTTTAGATGAAAATTGTATATAGAATATAAAGATGTATGTCACGATAATCATGTACAGTTTTGTACATATAAGCATGTAACACGGTCGCTAACAAGATCAACGCGTGACTGATAATGGGTTAAAGAAATATGTGAACTTTACTTAAAAACACAAAAAAGGTCTTTACCTTAAATAAATTTCACTAATATTCTTTCAAAAATGCTTACTTAGAAAGTAAAGTGTTCACTTCAATAAATTATTTAGATAAAAAATTGTATATACAATATAAAGATGTAACACGCACGTTACGTCATCGTTAACAAGATCAACTTCTGACTAATATTGCTTTAAAGAAATGTGTGCACTTCACTTAAAAACACATTTTTCATCGATGAGTAGAAAAAGTTTATTTTGTATATTTCGCAAATAAAATCTTATGAATAACAGGATAGCCCTATTTTTAATGTGGCAGCCATTTAACAATCAATTGCAAACGTTTCAATGCATTAAAAGTATTTTAAACGCTTGCTTAATTAATGGGACTTTATTCCATTGCAACGTTTATTATTCTGATACCTTCCCGTCTTAAAACTGACAGTCAGAATAATGGAAAGAATCCTGGCTTCTGCAGCCAACCTTCCAACTGTGAATCTTTGACAACGCCTTGACGCCAATGTACCTCAAAGCCATGCATAGTGTCACGCCGAAATTTTATATCCGAAATCTTTTGAATTCTAAAACCCATCTAACTTGTCAGAAGGATCTAGTTCCTAAATCTAAGACCCGTTCCCCGATTAATTGCAAACGACTTCCGTAATTCGTGTGTCGCGCCATTTCATCTTCTCTGGTTCCTGCGAATGATAATTAAAAGTACTGTGTGTACTATGTCCCCTACTGTAATTGGACAGCGAATCCATGGGATTCGTGGATTGAAAAATGTAATAAAATGGAAGGATATACCTTGTCAATCTATCCCTATGTAATCCCTTATGTGCACTAAAAATAGATGTGATTGAAATGCAGTCTGGTTACAAGGCGCCAATTCGTAGCTTTTATTGAAATTGAGTCTCTGAATTAATTTAAATATTGTCGTTCGTTGTATCACCAACTTATAGATATTAGTGAAATTAAGTTAGAAATTAGGTCTGCTTGCATACAATTAATTTTATGGATTTCGTATTGTAACTGGTAAAGGCTTAACTTCTGTGATATAAGAGCAAAATAGAGGTATACAGTGTTTGAAATTTTGATTAAGATATGATCAAATTTGTTCATTCGAGTGTTGGAATTTATCTGTGCTTTTCAGGAAAACTGATTTGGAAAAGGAAATTTTAATTATTAGCACTTGTTGATGCTGTAATAAAATATAATAGGTTCTTGTTAGCAACAATGCTTATTTGTTTAATCAACAACTTTTAATTAGTCTCTAAACTAATTAAACAATGTCATTTGTTGTATTACCAACTGTTAGATAATAGTAGAATTGAGTTAGAAATTAGGTCTACTTCTGTTGTTGTTTCTTATCCCAATTGGTAGACATATGAGACCACGAAGCCGTATGGACTCATGGTTGAAAGGAAAGGGGGCAGCTTCTGTTGTGATGGAGCACCCGTAAGAAGAAGCCTGACTTGGCTCCGTGACACTCTACAGTCATATGAGATCAGGACCTTCAGCTTAAAATGGATTCCAAACCACTAGAAACATACATTGCACCGCTTTACTCGAATCTGAATCCTCTGGCATCGAGTGCCAGAGTGCTAGACACTTCACCATTCAGGCCCCAAGTTTAAATGAATTAATTGAAATTAGTTCTGCTTGTGTGCAACTAATTTTATTGGTTTCATATTGTAACTAGTAAAGGCTTAAGGTCCTGCGATATATGAACAAATTAGAGATACACAGTTTTTGAAATTATGATTAAGATATGAGTAAATCTGTTCATCAGAGTAACGGAATTTATTTGGGCTGCTCAGGGAAACGGATTTGGAAAAGAAAATTTTAATTATTAGCAATTATCCGATAAAGATATAATACGTTTTTATAAGCAAAAATGCTTAACTGTTTAATCAACAATGTTTAATTAGTCTCTGAACTAATTAAACATTATCGTTCATTACCAACTTTTAGATAGTAGTAAAATTAAGTTAGAAATTAGGTCTGCTTGTATGCAGTTAATTTTATTGGTTTCTTTCTGCAGCTAGTAAAGGTCTAAATGTCCTATTAGTCCTATTAATGTCCTAAAACAAATTAGAAGTATGCATTTTTTTTGAGATTATGGTTTCGACATGAGTAAATCTGTTCAATCGAGTGTTGAAACTTATCTGAGCTCTTTATGGTAAAGGAAATTTTAATTATTAGTTGCACACAATTATATTATTATTTAATTATTTAATTATTTTAATTAAATTTAATTATAAGAATATAATAGATTTTTATGAGCGATTTGATTTGATACATTTCTCAATAGTTAAAAGTATTTTTTTTAAAATCAATTATTAAATCGTTGAAAATTATACTTATCATGAGTGATTATTTTAGCAGCAATGTTGGCTGCTCCCACAAGTATTAAACATTTTGAGAACTGATTTGTTTAATTAAGAGTTGAGTTAATTTTATAATTTCTTATATAATGCAATTTTTATTTTATTACTTTTATTCCATTCCATTCCAGATTTATTATCCCTTTACACTGAGTTCTAAAGACAGTACTCTCAGAGAATAGTACTAGGGAAAAATCTTCTTCTTCCCTTATAGCAATTTTCAAACTACGGAACGATGACAATACCATTATGTCAATGGTGCCACAAAACCTATGCAGTCATAAAGTGTCACTCCGAGATTTTGTATCCGAAATCTTTCGAATTCCTAAACCCACCCAACACGTCAAAAGGATTTAGAGCCCTAAATCTAAGGCCCATTCTTCCGATTAATTGTAAACGACTTCAGTAATCCGTCTGTCGCGTCATTTCATCTTCTCTGATTACGCGGCTGATAATTAAAATGGTGTGTGTACCCCCATTGTAATTGGATAGCAGCGAATCCCACATGTACCCTCCCTGTCTGTGAAGATGCAATAAAAGGGAAGGAAGGATTTGTACGCGAAATCCCCCAAGTAATGCATTTGCCAGACAAATAGAGGTGATTGAAAAGGCGGTGCCCTGTGTCTGGTCTGAAAACGGGCGAATTCGTAGCTTTTATTGAAATTGAGTCCGCGAAATAATTAACTATTGTCACCCGTTATATTATCGCTCTCTTTCGTAATAATTGAAACAAGTTAATTATTCCGGTTTTACATGATTGTAATTGAGTTGACTTGTTGCTCACTTTTAACTAGTTAACTAGTCATTTAAAAAGAATGCATAATTTTAGATAATAATGGTTTATTTGAAAAATATCGAAAAATATAGCAATAAAGGCAATTTAATTAATAATCAACATTTAGGGGGTAAATTTTTTTTTTTTTAATATGGTAATTATCTCCACTTATTACAAAAGTATTTAATATATGTTATAGTTATATTATAAATATATACAGTATTAAAACTATTTTATTATTAACGTTAATATTGCATATATTTATATATTTATAATATATATTATTATTAGTTTTTATATTGGACTGAATAATTCATTAAAATGCTAGCTATTTCAATGGCAATGGGCATTAAAACTAAATGGTATAAAATTAAATTAATATTGCTGTCTATTTTATTTTTAAATAAATTTTAAGAAAAAGATATACTACTTGTGTAATGTTGTATTATATCTTCTTCATTGGCACAATAACCCCATGGTGGGTCAAGGCCATCTGCCTACCGGCAGATTTCGAGACAGGAGAAAGTTTTTTTTAAGGAGTAGGGTTGTCAGCCCGACGACAGTCACATTAGACAGGGACCTGTTTTGGAAAAGGAAATTTTAATTATTAGCAATTGTTGATGCTCCAATAAAAATATAATAGGTTATTATAAACAATTTTATTTGATATATTTCTCGATATTTAAAATAATATTTAAAACAAAAACTATTTTTAAACCGTTTGAAACTTATACCTTTCATAGCTGATTTCTTTAGCAGCAATATTGACTGCGTCACACAGAGAAAAACTATTTAACAATTTAAGGATTTGCTTAATTAAGAGTTGAAATAGTTTTATAATTGTTTAAATAATGTAACGTTTATTTTATTCCATTCCATTCCATCCAATCCAGATTTATTATCCCCCTTGCACAGTATTCTCAGAATACTTGGGGAAAATCTTATTCTGCCTTATAGCAATTTTCCCAACTAGCGAAACGATGACAATACCATTATGTCAATGGTGCCACAAAACCCACGCAGTCATAAAGTGTCACGCCGAGATTTTGTATCCGGAAATCTTTCGAATTCCTAAACCCATCCAACATGTCAAAAGGATTTAGAGCCCTAAATCTAAGGCCCGTTCTTCCGATTAATTGTAAACGGCTTCAGTAATCCGTCTGTCGCGTCATTTCATCTTCTCTGGTTACGCGGCTGATAATTAAAATGGTGTGTGTACCCCCATTGTAATTGGATAGCATGTACCCTCCCTGGACTGGGAAGATGCAATAAAATGGGAAGGAAGGATTTGAACTCGAAATTCCCCAAGTAATGCATTGCCAGAGACAAATAGAGGTGATTGAAAAGGCGGTGCCCTGTGTCTGGTCTGAAAGCGGGCGAATTCGTAGCTTTTATTGAAATTGAGTCCGCGGAATAATTAAATATTGTCATTCATTATATTATCGCTCTCTTTCGTAATAATTGAAACAAATTAATTATTCCGGTTTTACATGCTTGCAATTGAATTAACTTGTTGCTTATTTTGACTAGTTAACTAGTCATTAAAAAATGTATACTTTTCGACAATAATGGTTTATTTGAAATATATTACAAAATATTATAATCAAGTGCAATTTAATTAATAGTAAGCATTCAATGGGTAAATATTTTTCTAATATTTTTTTAATATGGCAATTGTTTTCACTTATTACAAAGTATTTGTTGTAATTTAATATATATACCTCATATATGAATAATATATTTTATTATTAACGTTAATATTACATATATTTGTATTATATATTATTATTAGTTTTAACATTACATTGAATTCTTTATTAAAATTCTAGTCATTCTAATGGCAATGGACATTTAAAATAAATGGTATAAAATTAAATTAATATTGCTTTCTATTTTCCTTTAAATAAATTTTAAGAAAGAAATATATTATTTTTTGTAATATTGTATTATATCTTCTTCATTGGCACAACAACCCCATGGCGGTCAAGGCCGTCTGAAATTTTAATTATTAGCAATTTTTGGTGATCCAATAAAAATATAATAGGTTTACATAAGCAATTTTATTTGATATATTTCTCGATATTTAAAATAATATATTTTTAAAAAACAATTTTTAAACCGTTGCAAATTATACCTTTCATAACTGATTTCTTTAGCAGCAATATTGACTGCGTCCACAAAGAAAAAACAATCTAACAATTAAACGATTTGCTTAATTAAGAGTTGAAATTATTTTATAATTGTTTATATAATGCAATTTTTATTTTATTACTTTTATTCCATTCCATTTCAGATTTATTATCCCTTTCACTGAGTTCTAAAGACAGTACTCTCAGAATAGTACTAGGGAAAAATCTTCTCTTCCCTTATAGCAATTTTCCGACTGCGGAACGATGACAATACCATTATGTCAATGGTGCCACAAAACCTATGCAGTCATAAAGTGTCACGCCGAGATTTTGTATCCGGAAATCTTTCGAATTCCAAAACCCATCCAACACGTCAAAAGGATTTGGCCCTAAATCTAAGGCCCGTTCTTCCGATTAATTGTAAACGACTTCAGTAATCCGTCTGTCGCGTCATTTCATCTTCTCTGGTTACGCGGCTGATAATTAAAATGGTGTGTGTACCCCCATTATAATTGGCTAGCATGTACCATGTACCCTGACTGGGAAGATGCAATAAAATGGGAAGGAAAGGATTTGTGCCGAAATCCCCAAGTAATGCATTGCCAGAGACAAATAGAGGTGATTGAAAAGGCGGTGCCCTGTGTCTGGTCTGAAAGCGACGAATTCGTAGCTTTTATTGAAATTGAGTCTCTGAACTAATTTAGACATTGTCGTTCTTTGTATTATCAAGTTTTTGATATTAGTAAAATTAAGTCTGCTTGTATTAATTGCAATTAATTTTATTGGTTTCGTTCCGCAGCTAGTAAAGGTCTAAATGTCCTGTGATATAAGAATAAAATAGAAGTATGTAATTTTTGAGATTATGAGTAAGATATGAGTAAATCCGTTCAATCGAGTGTTGGTACTTATCTATGCTCTTTTAAGGAAACGGATATAGAAAAGGAAGTTTTAAGTATTAGCAATTGTTTCTGCTCCTATAAAAGTATAATAGGTTTTATTTGATAAGCGATTTTATTTGATATATTTCTCAATATTTAAATAATTATTTTAAAAATCGTTGAAAATTATACCTGTCATAACTGATTACTTTACCAGCAATGTTGACTGCTTATACAAGTATTAAACTTTCGGAGAACCGATTTGCTTAATGAAGAGTTGAAATAATTTTATAATCGTTCATATAATGTAATTTTAATTTCATTGCTTTTATTCCATTCCATGCCATCAGATTTATTATCCCCTTACACTTAGTTCTAAAGACAGTATTCTCAGAATAGTACTCAGGGAAAAATTTTCTTCTCCCTTATAGCAATTTTCCAACTCCAAAATGATGACAATACCATTATGTCAATGTGCCACAAAACCCACACAGTCATAAAGTGTCACACCAAGATTTTGATCCGGAAATCTTTCGAATTCCGAAACCCATCCAACATGTCAAAAGGATTTGGCCCTAAATCTAAGGCCCATTCTTCCGATTAATTGTAAACGACTTCAGTAATCCGTCTGTCGCGTCATTTCATCTTCTCTGGTTACGCGGCTGATAATTAAAACGGTGCGGTGTTGCAATGGTGTACCCCCATTGTAATTGGATAGCAGCGAATTCGTGCAACCCCCCTCTCCTTCGGACTGCTGGAAGTTGCAATAAAATGGGAAGGAAGGATTTGCACCCGAAATCCCCCCAAGTAATGCATTGCCAGACAAATAGAGGTGATTGAAAAGGCGGTGCCCCGTGTCTGGTCTGAAAGCCGGCGAATTAGTAGCTTTTATTGAAATTGAGTCCACGGAATAATTAACTATTGTCATTCGTTATATTATCACCCTCTTTCGTAATAATTGAAACATGTTAGGGAATTGGGTTTTCCTGCTTGTAATTGAGTTAACTTGTTGCTCATTTTAACTAGTTAACTTGTCATTTAAAAATAACTGCATAATTTTAGAAAATAATGATTTATGTGAAAACTATTAAAAAATATAGTAATCAAGGGCAATTTAATTAATAATTATCATTCAAGGGATAAATAAGTTTTGAATTATTTTTAATATGACAATTGTCCCCACTTATTATACAAAAGTATTTATAATATGTTATAATTAGTTTTAATATTGCATATATTTATAATATATATTAGTATTAGTTTTAATATTAGATTGAATACTTGATTCAAATGCTAATCACTCCAATGGTCATGGACATTTAAACTTAATGGTAAAAATTTAATTAATATTGCTTTGTATCTTCCTTTAAATAAATTTTAAGGAAAAATATATAATTCAATATTTTACATGAAGTATATCTTCTTCATTGGCGCC
This sequence comes from Caerostris extrusa, assembly GCA_021605095.1. Classification (NCBI taxonomy): domain Eukaryota; kingdom Metazoa; phylum Arthropoda; class Arachnida; order Araneae; family Araneidae; genus Caerostris; species Caerostris extrusa. The sequence continues at coordinate 49,680 of BPLR01007142.1, read as the reverse complement.
TTCAACTTCATAGTGGACCAAGGCCATCTGCCTACTGGCAAACTTCGAGACAGAAGAAGTTTTCTTTTTTTGCTGGGTAGGGTTGTCAGCCCTATGCTCTACAGTCATGTTAAACCGGGATCTGCGACTTAAAGTAAATTTCGAACCATTACAAACAAACATCCATCTGAACCCTGTGACACCGAGGGCCAGAAAGTTCATCATTCGGCCATCAGGCCCCTTTATATTACATAACATATATTAAATGTATAAAAATTATATTTAAAATATCTTAATTCATATATATATATAAATATAAATAGAATATACCATATATATATAATTTTAATTGTGTTATACAGGGATTTAACACAGCAGAAATATCTTGCCAAAGTCTAAACAATTGATCTATTTCACAACGTTATCTTATTAAACTTTTGTAATTGAAATTATCTGAACTGAAATTAACTGAAATATGCCAGAGATTCCAGTGCTCGATATTTAATTACTCCAATGCCCTGTTTATTACAAAGCCTTTTTCTTGGCGGAAAAGTTTAATTAATTTCAAGATGCTAATTATTCCTGATTTAATCAGTTGGAATCTAATGAGCTTAGAATTGTCTGCTAAAGAACCTTCATTCAAACGCATGAAATAATATGCTAACTGAAAAAACAGTTATAGCATAAAAATTCTTTATTTCACACGCAAATCTGAAAGATTTGGTACCATTAGCTGAAATAAGGGTTGAAAGGTTGTGCCTTTGGAAAAAAAAAAAATACAAAACATTCTTTCAATTGATGCTACTGGAAAATAGTTAGCTGCTGTTAGCTGTTAGCATGCTGGCTCTCTAATTGCAGCATCAATATTACCTGCCTTTGATGGTTATTCAAGAAAGGCTTCTTCCACTTTCATGTCTAATACACTAGTAGAACTCGATGTAAAGGTTAAGTCGATCGAGTCAGGTTAAGTCGGTAAAGTCGATGTCGAGGTTCTGCTGCCTTTAACTAGCTGTCTAAAAACATGACTTTAAATAATAATGAGGTTTTGTGAGTAGTATTTCAAAATTTAATCATTGAAATTTTGATTAATCTTTATTTCTTGAAATTTCAAATGTATTCCATAGATGTGTAGGGAGAATAATTGAGGTATAATGTCTTGACGTTATTTGTGGATAAATTTTATTTTTGGGCTAATTTTTTGCTCTCTAATTGTTTATTATTTTTATATATTTTAAAGAAGTATTATTATCAACAATAATAAATTACTTACCTGTCTTTAATGTAAGTCCAAAAAAAGTTGACATGTATATGGACTTTATTTGTGGATAATTTTTTTTTTTTTGGTAAATTTTTTGCTCTTTAATTTTTTTTTTTTTTTATTATTCCCTGTCGTCTTAGCAAGAAAACATTCAATGATATATGTTCATGTTTATTAATACGAGTGATCTAAATCATCAATATTGTGTGTATTAATCTCCTGATAGCAAAAATATTAATAAAAATTAATTAATGACACATTAATCTGGCACATTTTGTGTCAAAAAGAATTTTATTTGATAAAGACACCGAAAAAAATAATTGAGATGGTTTTGGTTGAAATATTTGTTCTTTATTTTTCAAATAATTATCTTAAACCCTATTCGTGGCTCACTGGTAACCTGCAAGGAAGATGAGGTTTGAATCGTCTCTTGGCATCTGTAGCAGTTATTGCTTTCAAAAATCTTTTTTATATTTCTTACGATTATTATTATTCTGATATATTGATTTCTATGGCGATTGTAATAACATGTGCAAAACATTTCGCAACGATAGATATGGTGGAAACATGAATGCATTTCCATGTACAAATGCTGGCAGTTACCCTTTAAAGTCCCAACAGCAGCAATTCAATTGTCTTCCCTCGTGCTCGTGCCATACATAAGTAGAACACCCGCTAACCGATGTGAAACAACAAATATATATTTTAATATTTTTTTCAACAATAATAAATTGCTTACATTACTTAATGAAAGTGCAAAAAAGTTAATATGCAATTATTTTTATGTTTTCTAGCTCTGCTGATAGCCACCGGGTGTTGCATCTATCCCAATGGCTGGTCCAGTAGGGAAATCAGAGACGTTTGCGGACCGGACTCAGAAGCCTATAGGCTCGGTAAGCTCAATCATTCTTTTTACACATTTATAAAAAATGAATAAATATTAATTTAAATATTTTACATGTTTGGTTTTGTGAAAAAGAAAATTTTCGTTATATTTATGGGTTTATAGCACTGAGTCGACGTATTTCAGTAATATAGAAATTTCTTGCTTTTTTAACTAGAAATTTAAAATTGAGTTTGGGGAGTCCGGATGTCATTTGCATGTATGGGATAGTCTGTCTTTGGTTCCAAAGTCAATTGGGAGCTGTGGCTATTGTTAAATCCCGTTCACTTCCCGCTGTTATATCTCGGGATCTATATACACGAGACCTCTCTTTTAGTCACTGGAGGTTTCAACGTATCAAATGATTCACACAGGCGAAGTTCGTTCATTTTCATGCAGACTGCTTTTGAATTTTTACCCATTACCATCAACGTACTTATTAATCTTAGCAATACCATCATCGACTACACTTTTGCCAGAAACCTCAGTGACTTTCAGTGCAAACTTTATGTAAACCACTTCAGTTACCACAGGCCCATTGCGCATGCGTTGACATTGCAACATCGTTCCGTTTCAATAAATGCCTGCAGCAATTCCTTTATTTCAGTAATTACATCTCAACTCCCTTCATCGTATCACCTGAAAATCTGTTTACGCACATTAAAACAAAGGCACACACCAGAGTTTTTAATAGTCCAGTTTTAAAGGGATCTTTTTAAATGAAAATTAAATGAATCTCTTTTTTAAGGATATGCAAATCGATCTAATTTGTACAAAATATTTTCATTGGATTTTTAAATTTTAAGGTAAACAAAAAAAAAAAATATCATGGTAATTTTTTAAAAACGCAATTTAATGTTGCACAATAGTGCAAAAATTTGCCTCGAAATTGTTTGACAGCCCATGGGGTTTAATGGTAACTTACAACAAGCTGCAAGTACAAAACATCTGACGGTGTCTGTTGCCGTTATTGCATTTAAAAATAAAAAGAAGAAAAAAAGTTTACAGGATCTCTTATCGACACTCAGGTGACTCGTGGGAATTTTATGGATTTCCTCCCGTAAAGTATAAAAAAGTAAACCAAGGGAAATAAACCTTAAAACTGCATTCACACAAAGTGTTGAGTGGCGAGCTCGCTACGTCTGAAGCCTCAGATACAAAACATATGGCGGTGTCTGTTGCCGTCATTGCTTTAAAAATAAAAAGAAGAAAAAAAGTTTACAGAATCTCTTATCGACAATCAGGTGACTCGTGGGAATTTTATGGATTTCCTCCCGTAAAGTATAAAAAAAAAAGTAAACCAAGGGAAATAAACCTTAAAACCGCATTCACACCAAAGGGTTGAGTGGCGAGCTCGCTACGTCTGAAGCCTCAGATACAAAACATATGGCGGTGTCTGTTGCCGTCATTGCTTTAAAAATAAAAAGAAGAAAAAAAGTTTACAGGATCTCTTATCGACAATCAGGTGACTCGTGGGAATTTTATGGATTTATTCCCGTAAAGTATAGAAAAGTAAACCAAGGGAAATAAACCTTAAAACCGCATTCACACCAAAGGGTTGAGTGGCGAGCTCGCTACGTCTGAAGCCTCAGATACAAAACATATGGCGGTGTCTGTTGCCGTCATTGCTTTAAAAATAAAAAGAAGAAAAAAAGTTTACAGGATCTCTTATCGACACTCAGGTGACTCGTGGGAATTTTATGGATTTCCTCCCGTAAAGTATAAAAAAGTAAACCAAGGAAATAAACCTTAAAACCGCATTCACACCAAAGTGTTGAGTGGCGAGCTCGCTACGTCTGAAGCCTCAGATACAAAACATATGGCGGTGTCTGTTGCCGTCATTGCTTTAAAAATAAAAAGAAGAAAAAAAGTTTACAGGATCTCTTATCGGCAATCAGGCGACTCGCGAGAATTTTATGGATTTATTCCCGTAAAGTATAAAAAGTAAACCAAGGGAAATAAACCTTTAAAACTGCATTCACACCAAAGGGTTGAGTGGCGAGCTCGCTACGTCTGAAGCCTCAGATACAAAACATATGGCGGTGTCTGTTGCCGTCATTGCTTTAAAAATAAAAAAGAAGAAAAAAAATTTACAGGATCTCTTATCGACAATCAGGCGACTCGCGAGAATTTTATGGATTTATTCCCGTAAAGTATAGAAAAGTAAACCAAGGGAAATAAACCTTAAAACCGCATTCACACCAAAGTGTTGAGTGGCGAGCTCGCTACGTCTGAAGCCTCAGATACAAAACATATGGCGGTGTCTGTTGCCGTCATTGCTTTAAAAATAAAAAGAAGAAAAAAGTTTACAGGATCTCTTATCGACAATCAGGTGACTCGTGGGAATTTTATGGATTTCCTCCCGTAAAGTATAAAAAGTAAACCAAGGAAATAAACCTTAAAACTGCATTCACACCAAAGGGTTGAGTGGCGAGCTCGCTACGTCTGAAGCCTCAGATACAAAACATATGGCGGTGTCTGTTGCCGTCATTGCTTTAAAAATAAAAAAGAAGAAAAAAAGTTTACAGGATCTCTTATCGACAATCAGGTGACTCGTGGGAATTTTATGGATTTCCTCCCGTAAAGTATAGAAAAGTAAACCAAGGGAAATAAACCTTAAAACCGCATTCACAACAAAGGGTTGAGTGGCGAGCTCGCTACGTCTGAAGCCTCAGATACAAAACATATGGCGGTGTCTGTTGCCGTCATTGCTTTAAAAATAAAAAAAGAAGAAAAAAAAGTTTACAGGATCTCTTATCGGCAATCAGGCGACTCGTGAGAATTTTTATGGATTTATTCCCGTAAAGTATAAAAGTAAACCAAGGGAAATAAACCTTAAAACTGCATTCACACCAAAGGGTTGAGTGGCGAGCTCGCTACGTCTGAAGCCTCAGATACAAAACATATGGCGGTGTCTGTTGCCGTCATTGCTTTAAAAATAAAAAGAAGAAAAAAAGTTTACAGGATCTCTTATCGACAATCAGGCGACTCGTGGGAATTTTATGGATTTATTCCCGTAAAGTATAGAAAAGTAAACCAAGGGAAATAAACCTTAAAACCGCATTCACACCAAAGGGTTGAGTGGCGAGCTCGCTACGTCTGAAGCCTCAGATACAAAACATATGGCGGTGTCTGTTGCCGTCATTGCTTTAAAAATAAAAAGAAGAAAAAAAGTTTACAGGATCTCTTATCGACAATCAGGTGACTCGTGGGAATTTTATGGATTTCCTCCGTAAAGTATAGAAAAATAAACCAAGGAAATAAACCTTAAAACCGCATTCACACCAAAGGGTTGAGTGGCGAGCTCGCTACGTCTGAAGCCTCAGATACAAAACATATGGCGGTGTCTGTTGCCGTCATTGCTTTAAAAATAAAAGAAGAAAAAAAGTTTACAGGATCTCTTATCGACAATCAGGTGACTCGTGGGAATTTTATGGATTTATTCCCGTAAAGTATAGAAAAGTAAACCAAGGGAAATAAACCTTAAAACTGCATTCACACCAAAGGGTTGAGTGGCGAGCTCGCTACGTCTGAAGCCTCAGATACAAAACATATGGCGGTGTCTGTTGCCGTCATTGCTTTAAAAATAAAAAGAAGAAAAAAAAGTTTACAGGATCTCTTATCGACAATCAGGCGACTCGTGGAATTTTATGGATTTATTCCCGTAAAGTATAGAAAAGTAAACCAAGGGAAATAAACCTTAAAACTGCATTCACACCAAAGGGTTGAGTGGCGAGCTCGCTACGTCTGAAGCCTCAGATACAAAACATATGGCGGTGTCTGTTGCCGTCATTGCTTTAAAAATAAAAAGAAGAAAAAAAAAGTTTACAGGATCTCTTATCGACAATCAGGTGACTCGTGGGAATTTTATGGATTTATTTCCGTAAAGTATAGAAAAATAAACCAAGGAAATAAACCTTAAAACCGCATTCACAACAAAGGGTTGAGTGGCGAGCTCGCTACGTCTGAAGCCTCAGATACAAAACATATGGTGGTGTCTGTTGCCGTCATTGCTTTAAAAAATGAAAAGAAGAAAAAAAAGTTTACAGGATCTCTTATCGACAATCAGGTGACTCGTGGGAATTTTATGGATTTATTCCCGTAAAGTATAGAAAAGTAAACCAAGGGAAATAAACCTTAAAACCGCATTCACACCAAAGGGTTGAGTGGCGAGCTCGCTACGTCTGAAGCCTCAGATACAAAACATATGGCGGTGTCTGTTGCCGTCATTGCTTTAAAAAATAAAAAGAAGAAAAAAGTTTACAGGATCTCTTATCGACAATCAGGTGACTCGTGGAATTTTATGGATTTATTCCGTAAAGTATAGAAAAGTAAACCAAGGAAATAAACCTTAAAACCGCATTCACACCAAAGGGTTGAGTGGCGAGCTCGCTACGTCTGAAGCCTCAGATACAAAACATATGGCGGTGTCTGTTGCCGTCATTGCTTTAAAAATAAAAAGAAGAAAAAAAGTTTACAGGATCTCTTATCGGCAATCAGGTGACTCATGGGAATTTTATGGATTTATTCCCGTAAAGTATAGAAAAGTAAACCAAGGGAAATAAACCTTAAAACTGCATTCACACCAAAGGGTTGAGTGGCGAGCTCGCTACGTCTGAAGCCTCAGATACAAAACATATGGCGGTGTCTGTTGCCGTCATTGCTTTAAAAATAAAAAGAAGAAAAAAGTTTACAGGATCTCTTATCGACAATCAGGTGACTCGTGGGAATTTTATGGATTTATTCCCGTAAAGTATAGAAAAAGTAAACCAAGGGAAATAAACCTTAAAACCGCATTCACACCAAAGGGTTGAGTGGCGAGCTCGCTACGTCTGAAGCCTCAGATACAAAACATATGGTGGTGTCTGTTGCCGTCATTGCTTTAAAAATAAAAAGAAGAAAAAAAGTTTACAGGATCTCTTATCGACAATCAGGTGACTCGTGGGAATTTTATGGATTTATTCCCGTAAAGTATAGAAAAGTAAACCAAGGGAAATAAACCTTAAAACCGCATTCACACCAAAGGGTTGAGTGGCGAGCTCGCTACGTCTGAAGCCTCAGATACAAAACATATGGCGGTGTCTGTTGCCGTCATTGCTTTAAAAATGAAAAGAAGAAAAAAAGTTTACAGGATCTCTTATCGACAATCAGGTGACTCGTGGGAATTTTATGGATTTATTTCCGTAAAGTATAGAAAAATAACCCAAGGGAAATAAACCTTAAAACCGCATTCACACCAAAAGGGTTGAGTGGCGAGCTCGCTACGTCTGAAGCCTCAGATACAAAACATATGGTGGTGTCTGTTGCCGTCATTGCTTTAAAAATGAAAAGAAGAAAAAAGTTTACAGGATCTCTTATCGACAATCAGGTGACTCGTGGGAATTTTATGGATTTATTTCCGTAAAGTATAGAAAAGTAAACCAAGGGAAATAAACCTTAAAACCGCATTCACACCAAAGGGTTGAGTGGCGAGCTCGCTACGTCTGAAGCCTCAGATACAAAACATATGGCGGTGTCTGTTGCCGTCATTGCTTTAAAAATGAAAAAGAAGAAAAAAAAGTTTACAGGATCTCTTATCGACAATCAGGTGACTCGTGGGAATTTTATGGATTTATTCCCGTAAAGTATAGAAAAATAAACCAAGGGAAATAAACCTTAAAACCGCATTCACACCAAAGGGTTGAGTGGCGAGCTCGCTACGTCTGAAGCCTCAGATACAAAACATATGGCGGTGTCTGTTGCCGTCATTGCTTTAAAAATAAAAGAAGAAAAAAAGTTTACAGGATCTCTTATCGACAATCAGGTGACTCATGGGAATTTTGGATTTATTTCCGTAAAGTATAGAAAAATAACCCAAGGGAAATAAACCTTAAAACCGCATTCACACCAAAGGGTTGAGTGGCGAGCTCGCTACTTCTGAAGCCTCAGATACAAAACATATGGTGGTGTCTGTTGCCGTCATTGCTTTAAAAATGAAAAGAAGAAAAAAAGTTTACAGGATCTCTTATCGACAATCAGGTGACTCGTGGGAATTTTTGGATTTATTTCCGTAAAGTATAGAAAAATAACCCAAGGGAAATAAACCTTAAAACCGCATTCACACCAAAGGGTTGAGTGGCGAGCTCGCTACGTCTGAAGCCTCAGATACAAAACATATGGTGGTGTCGGTTGCCGTCATTGCTTTAAAAATGAAAAGAAGAAAAAAAGTTTACAGGATCTCTTATCGACAATCAGGTGACTCGTGGGAATTTTATGGATTTATTCCCGTAAAGTATAGAAAAGTAAACCAAGGGAAATAAATCTTAAAACCGCATTCACACCAAAGGGTTGAGTGGCGAGCTCGCTACGTCTGAAGCCTCAGATACAAAACATATGGCGGTGTCTGTTGCCGTCATTGCTTTAAAAATAAAAAGAAGAAAAAAAAAGTTTACAGGATCTCTTATCGACAATCGGGTGACTCGTGGGAATTTTATGGATTTCCTCCGTAAAGTATAGAAAAGTAAACCAAGGAAATAAACCTCAAAACCGCATTCACACCAAAGGGTTGAGTGTCGAGCTCGCTACGTCTGAAGCCTCAGATACAAAACATATGGCGGTGTCTGTTGCCGTCATTGCTTTAAAAATAAAAAGAAGAAAAAAAGTTTACAGGATCTCTTATCGGCAATCAGGTGACTCATTGGGAATTTTATGGATTTCCTCCCGTAAAGTATAGAAAAGTAAACCAAGGGAAATAAACCTTAAAACCGCATTCACACCAAAGTGTTGAGTGGCGAGCTCGCTACGTCTGAAGCCTCAGATACAAAACATATGGCGGTGTCTGTTTGCCGTCATTGCTTTAAAAATAAAAAGAAGAAAAAAAGTTTACAGGATCTCTTATCGACAATCAGGTGACTCGTGGGAATTTTATGGATTTCCTCCCGTAAAGTATAGAAAAGTAAACCAAGGGAAATAAACCTTAAAACCGCATTCACACCAAAGTGTTGAGTGTCGAGCTCGCTACGTCTGAAGCCTCAGATACAAAACATATGGCGGTGTCTGTTGCCGTCATTGCTTTAAAAATAAAAAGAAGAAAAAAAAGTTTACAGGATCTCTTATCGGCAATCAGGTGACTCGTGGGAATTTTATGGATTTCCTCCCGTAAAGTATAGAAAAGTAAACCAAGGGAAATAAACCTTAAAACCGCATTCACACCAAAGTGTTGAGTGCAGCTCGCTACGTCTGAAGCCTCAGATACAAAACATATGGCGGTGTCTGTTGCCGTCATTGCTTTAAAAATGAAAGGAAGAAAAAAGTTTACAGGATCTCTTATCGACAATCAGGTGACTCGTGGGAATTTTATGGATTCATTCCCGTAAAGTATAGAAAAAGTAAACCAAGGGAAATAAACCTTAAAACTGCATTCATACCAAAGTGGTGAGTGGCGAGCTCGCTACGTCTGAAGCCTCAGATACAAAACATATGGCGGTGTCTGTTGCCGTCATTGCTTTAAAAATAAAAAGAAGAAAAAAAAGTTTACAGGATCTCTTATCGACAATCAGGTGACTCGTGGGAATTTTATGGATTCATTCCCGTAAAGTATAGAAAAGTAAACCAAGGGAAATAAACCTTAAAACTGCATTCATACCAAAGTGTTGAGTGGCGAGCTCACTACGTCTGAAGCCTCAGATACAAAACATATGGCGGTGTCTGTTGCCGTCATTGCTTTAAAAATGAAAGGAAGAAAAAAAGTTTACAGGATCTCTTATCGACAATCAGGTGACTCGTGGGAATTTTATGGATTCATTCCGTAAAGTATAGAAAAGTAAACCAAGGGAAATAAACCTTAAAACTGCATTCATACCAAAGTGTTGAGTGGCGAGCTCGCTACGTCTGAAGCCTCAGATACAAAACATATGGCGGTGTCTGTTGCCGTCATTGCTTTAAAAATAAAAAGAAGAAAAAAAGTTTACAGGATCTCTTATCGACAATCAGGTGACTCGTGGGAACCACGTCTGAGCTTTGTGATGTGTCAACGCTATATATCTCGCTTTGGTGTGAATACTATTTTAAAATACTTTTAGTATAGGTGCATGCTTCTTTGATGAAAGAATCGTCGGTGCATTGTTCATGGAACATAAATTTCAGAATTATACAACAGCAACAAAATGCTTTTAAGGAAAAATACTAACTACTTATAAAAATTAAACGTTATAGCAAAATAGATAATTGTGTAATATAACGTAAACATTATGTATACAAACATTATGAATATTAACAAGCTGCTAGGAAACTCTAACATAAAAACCGAACGGCTCAAAAAATTATCTCATGCATATATAAAAAGAAAGATTTTTGAAGTGATAGAAAATTAAACAGATAAAATTCAAATATAATTTCTTTTCTGTAAAGGAATAGACGAAAAGACATTTTTGCATTATATATTTTTGCTAATAATAAAGAAAACATTATTTGGATGGAATTAAAAAAATAAAATGTTATTGAAAATAATTTCTTTTTAAAAATGCAAAGCATTTTTCAGAATATCAGATAAAACAAACAGTAAAGATAAAGTTTTTGTTTTGTATTTTAACAGTCTGGAGAATTGAGACTCGCATCTTGAAGAAAACATTCTTTTAACATGCCAAATTACTATTTTTCTAAAGGCTCAAAGATAGATAAATAAAAACTCTCTCGATTTTAAAGATTCTGATTAATTTAATTTAATTAATTTTTTTTTTTTTTTTCTGACATCTGACAAATGGCAATTTTACATTTATTTCAAGAAAAATTATTTTCGCTTAGTAATTTTATTAAATAAATGCTTTGATAAAAACTTGTTTACAGTTAATTTAAATACAATATTTTATCTTAAGACTCTAAATAATTTAAAAAGAAAATTTTTGAATAGAATTAATATGCGAAAACTAAAGAATTCCAAAACACGACAACTCGAAAATAATAAATGTTTTCATTTTTATTTTTCATTTATTTATTTCATTATTAAATCCATTGATTCATATCTAGTTACTGAATATTATATTATTTTTTAGTATTATTTCTAAAGAACATCAATTTTTTTTTTTTAATTTCCTATTTTATGAATAGTAAGAAAAATTAAATTAATTATTTATTTTTTTGTGGTACATGAAAAAACGTCTTTTGTTTAATTGCGTTTTAAATATTGCTCATATTTTTTGTCATTGATAATTTGGTTTGTAACCGTCGGTCATTTTTTTTTTTTTTTTTGCGCGCTTTAGGCTAATTAAACCGGAATCTATAGTTTAAAGTGGATTTCGAACCACTCACAAACACCCATGCCGCCACCAGAATTCGAACCTGAAACCTGGTATCAAAGACTAAAGCGCTAGCCAATTAGCCACCATTCATGAAGCGAAACTAAAAACATCCATTGTAATCAAAGTTTTTTTTTTCTTTTTGCATTTTACATTTGTGTACCACTTATTTATATCAGAAACGGCCGACCAATAGGTGATAAAAGGAGGACCAACAAGCAAAGTCGGATAGAAACCTTTTATGTCTAAGCTGGACATAGGCCCGAATTGCATTCGGTTACGGCTTAAGAAGGAGAATGTAAACTCTCAATTGCTACAATTGTCAGTATTCGTTAAAAAATGCTGGTAGAATGTGGGTGCAATGTGACAGACCTCTGGTGGTGCACTCCTTGGTAACGCTAAATATGCTACAATATACGTTATCTGATATTCAATTGGCAAAGGAGCTCGGGGCAAAATGACCAGCATTAAAAAACAACATAAAAAATCAATAAAGATTCCTTATCACAATTTGTACTACCTCCATCACAACTAATGAATGGAATTACTATTTTCACTGATTGTCTGCCTTACAAGCTTTTGATAAAGGTTTCTCAAATAGGATCTTGAACAGTATATTTCTTTTAGAACAAATCCACTGCTTGCACAGAATATGTATCCTACAATGGATCCCTGCTCATGTGGGTTTGAAATTTAAAGAAATTGCACATTCTTTGGCGGAGAATGCCAGAAATCTGCATCAGATTACCATTCCTACTTCCCCTCAGACGCAAATACCTCGACAAAATCGAAACCTGCTATTATTTCTAAGATTAAAACTAAATACCAAATTACAGAACCAAATGTCGATAGAAAAAAGATTAAAGATGAAGATTAAGATACAAGATTAAAGATGAAGCACGCCAAAAATATGAAAATTTCTGCTAATGACGTTAAAAAATACCAAAAATGTGGCGCCCTGATGTCGAGCTTACTCCTCATCATGTCTTTGATTGCCCATCTGTTGTAAACGCCATGCATTGCCTGTACCATTCCGATGAAGAAAATTTATATTCAAAGCTGGCAATCAACATATTCAATATTATTTGGGAGTACGAGGATATATGATTCCCTTGTAGTCCGACAACAACAAATACATTACAATTAGTATTATATTATGAAATTAACTTAAGTAATGGTTGTGACAGTAGGCTCCCCATAGAATGTTATAGTAAAGAAAAAGAATGAGTAGACCAAAATCTGAGAGGATCATTATTTGTATTCTTTACACTGAAGAATGCAGTCTTTACATTAAAAATGTATTTGTAGTCTGTGCATTGAAGAATGTAAAGACCTCGATGGTAATCATCAGCATATGTCATCGACAAACAGGTGGTCCAATGGAAGTTTTCGGGTTTTCTCCGTGTGACACATAAAAAGAATGAAAAGTTACTTATAAATTTTTCTGGAAGGCAATAACCTTCAATTTCCCAAATTAGAATTATTATTGGTATGTTAGGTAGAATTTGAAATATAAAATGCTTTAAAAATGTATTTTTACATAATTCTAATTTTAAAATAAAATCTAGGGAAATACTAGGCTATCATTCCGTTTAAATAAAATACACGAATATAAAAATGCAGCTCACTTGTGGGTAATTCAAGAACAACACTGTATTTCCAAGAAAAACTTTCGAACCATAAATAATTATTTATGTTCAGCAAAAAAAAAGAGAGACCGTTTATGAATAAGTGTCTTCTTATTTCTGTTTCCATTGGAATGATTTGTTCTGTTAAAAGAACACGATACTCAGACACTCTCTTATAGAAAGAAAAGAAAAAAACGTTCTTTTCAAAACGGCAGCAGTTTAGCACTACAAAACTTTTCAAAACCAACATCGAGGTATCACTGTTATAGCCAGAACACAATGCATTTCCCTTTTTTTTTTCTTTTCTTTCTGTCCTCAAACGAGAAACCCATCTTCAAAGTAACGCAGTATAATTATTCCAGAACATTATTCATCTTAACACTTTTTCCGTCACTTCCTTCAAAAGATAAGTTTTATTTATTTTCTTTTATTCCGAAACCTTTTAATTTATTTGTTTTTTTTTCTTCTCACGATAAATAATAAAAGATACTTTTCAAATGAAAAGTTTTGGGATGTGTATGTTTTTTTTTTTTTTTAAATGACACGAAGGAGGAATATCTGCATTTGTAAAAGAAGGAGGCATTTATGAGTGGGAAAGACGTTTTGAGCAACAGAAAGAAAGAGCATTTCGTAAAGAAATTTAGAAACTAACATATTATTAAAAAAAAATACTCTTATTTTATTTACTGCAAAACTATTTATTCAAAAGAAAGGAATAATTTCTATCTCATTCCTTTTAGAGAAATGTTTCATTTTTCGAAATTATAATTCGCATGATATAAAGAACTTTTTAAGATACCATTCCGTTTCTCTTTCACACAACAGTAAGAAGTTTTCTGTTTTGCTGGCATATGATTTGTTTCAAGTTTTCTTAAGAAGTAATTCACTATGTTTATGTGCAGAAACATAAGAAACAAGTCTACAAAACAGAAAAAAAAACAAATTTTGGTGGCATATGGTTTGGTTTGTCGCTGTACGGTCATTTTGCGCACACGAGGGCTAAACAGACCGGAACCTACAGTTTAGCGTGGATTCCGATCCACTAACAATCATTCATGCCACCGCCTGGATTCGCACCTGAAACCCGACGTACCAAAGGCCAGAGCGCTAACCAAGTTGCCACCAGCCCGCAATGAAAAGGAGTAGACCGAAATCGGTTAGGATCATTAGTTGCAGTGTTTACATTGAAGAATGAGAAGACTCGAAGGTAATCATCAGCATCTCACTTCGACAACCAGGCTGCCTAATGGGAGTTTTCCGAGTTTTCTCCACGTGGCACATAAAAAGGGGCGGAAATTACTTTTAAATTTCTCTGGAAGGCAATAATGTTCAACATACCAAACTGGAATTTCTCATGGTGTGTTATGTAGAATCTGAAGTATCAAATGTTTAAATTAAAAGTATTTTTGCAAAATTCTAATTTTAAAATAAAACATGAAAATACTAGGCTATCATTCCGTTTAAATAAAATACACGAATATATACAATAAAAAAAAAATAGCTCACTTGTGGGTAATTCAAGAACAGCGCTGCATTTCCAAGAAAACTTTCGAACCATAAATAATTATTCATGTTAAACGAACAAAGAGCCGCCGTTTATGAATAAGTATCATATTATTTCTGTTTCCATTGGAATGATATGTTTAGTTTAAAAGAACACGATACTCAGACATCTTACAGAAAGAAAAGAAAAGAAAACATTCTTTTCAAAACAGCAGCAGTTTAGCACTACAAAACTTTTCAAAACCAACATCGAGGTATCGCTGTTACAGCCAGTACACAATACATTTCCCTTTATATTTCTTTTTTTTTTTTTCTTGTCCTCAAGAGAGAAACCCATCTTCAAAGTAACGAAGTATAATTATTCCAGAACCCCCCATTATTCATCTTAACACTTTTTCCGTCACTTCTTTCAAAATAAAAGTTTTTATTTATTTTCTTTTCGGCCGAAACCTTTTTAATTTTGTTGTTTTTCTTCTCACGATAAATAATAAAAGATACTTTTCAAATGAAAAGTTTTGGATGTTGTTTTTTTAAATGACACGAACGAGAAATATCTGCATTTGTAAAAGAAGGAGGCATTTATGAGTGAGAAAGGACGTTTGTGCAACAGAAAGAAACAGCAATTCGTAAATAAATTTAGAAACTAACAAAATATTTTTAAAAAATTGCTTTTATTTTATTTATTGCAAAATCATTCATTCAAAAGAAAGGAATAATTTCTAACTCATTCATTTTAGAGAAATTTTCGTGGTACGAAATAACATAAGGTAAATCAAGTATTGTAATATGAAATTAACTTAAATAAAGTTAATGACAAAACAAAGATAATTAAACATTGTTCTATACCAATAAAAAAATTTACAACAGCATTTTGGTCGCTGATTTGCCATAGAATGATAACGTATGCATGGTAATGGAAAGAACTCTAGACCAAAATCTGAGAGGATCATTAGTTGCAGTCGATACATTAAAAAATGAGAAACCTCGATAGTAATCATCAGCATCTGGCATCGACTACCAGATGGTTCAATGGGAGTTTTCGGGGTTTTTTCATGAGACACATAAAAATGAGAAAAATTACTTTTAAATTTCTCTGGAAGGCAATAACCTTTAGTTTTCTAAATTAGAATTGTTCATGGTGCATTATGCAGAATTTGAAGTATCAAATGTTTATAAATGTTATGTTGCATAATTATAATTTTTAAATAAAATATATGAAAATACTATCATGAGAATAATAGGCTACCATTCCGTTTAAATAAAGTACACGAATATAAAAAAATAGCTCGCTAGTGGGTAATTCAAAACCAACGCTGCATTTCCAAGAAAAACTTTCGAACCATAAATAATTATTTATGTTCAGCGAACAAAGAGACACCTTTATGAATAAGTATCATCTTATTTCTGTTTCCATTGGAATGATTTGTTTTGTAAGAAAAGAACACGATACTCAGACATCTTATGGAAAGAAAAGAGAAAAAAACGTTCTTTTCAAAACAGCAGCAGTTTAGCACAACAAAACTTTTCAAAACCAACATCGAGGTATCGCTGTTACAGCCAGAACACAATGCATTTCCCTTTTTTTTTTCCTTTCTTTCTGTCCTCAAAAGAGAAACCCATCTTCAAAGTAACGAAGTATAATTATTCCAGAGCCCCCATTATTCATCTTAACACTTTTTCCGTGACATCTTTCAAAATAAAAGTTTTATTTATTTTCTTTTCGTCCGTAAAACCTTTTAATTTACTTTTTTTTTCTCACGATAAATAATAAAAGATACTTTTCAAATGAAAAGTTTTGGATGTATATGTTGTTGTTTTTTCAATGACACGAACGAGAAATATCTGCATTTGTAAAAGAAGGAGGCATTTATGAGTGGGAAAGACGTTTTGCGCAACAGAAAGAAACCGCAATTCGTAAAGAAATTTAGAAACTAACATAATATGTTTTTTAAAAAATGCTTTTATTTCATTTACTGCAAAACTATTTATTAAAAAGTAAGGAATAATTTCTAATTCATTCATTTTAGAGAAATGTGTCGTGGTTCTAAATTATAATTCTCATGATCTGACGAACTTTTTAAGATACCATTCTGTTTCTCTCTCTCACAACGGTAAGACGTTTTGTGTTTCGCTGGCATATGAGTTGTTTCAAGTTTTCTTAAGGTGTAAATCACTATGTTTATATGCAGAGAAGATAGGAATCAAGTCTTCTAAACA
This sequence comes from Caerostris extrusa, assembly GCA_021605095.1. Lineage (NCBI taxonomy): Eukaryota > Metazoa > Arthropoda > Arachnida > Araneae > Araneidae > Caerostris > Caerostris extrusa. The sequence goes on along the minus strand of BPLR01007142.1, from coordinate 32,940 downwards.
ATCCGAAAAAGGCTAATTTTGATGGCATATGGTTTGGTTTGTTGCTCTACGGTCATTTTTTGCACATGAGGGATAAACAGACCGGGACCTACAGTTTAAAGTGGATTCCGAACCACTACAAACATTCATGCCAAAATCTGACAGTATCATTAGTTGTAGTCGTTACATTGAAAAAGGAGAAGACTCGAAGGTGAACATCAGCATCTTATTTCGACAGTCAGGTACAAACATTCATTAATGGGAGTTTTCGGTTTTCTCCAAGGGACACATAAAAAAAGGGGGTGAGTACTTCTAAATTTCTCTAGTAGGAAATAATCTTCAATATCCCAAACTGGAATTGTTCATTGTATGTTAAGTAGAATTTGAAGTATCAGATGTTTAAAAATAAAATATGTTTGCATAATTTTTTTAAAATTAAATATATGAAAATACTAGTCTATCATTCCGTTTAAATAAAATACACGAATATAAAAATGCAGCTCACTTGTGGGTAATTCAAGAACATCGCTGCATACACAAGAAAAACTTTCGAACCCTAAATAATTATTTACGTTCAGCGAACAAAGAGCCACCGTTTATGAATAAGTATCATCTTATTTCTGTTTCCATTGGAATGATTTGTTTTGTTAAAAGAACACGATACTCAGACACTCTCTTATAGAAAGAAAAGAAAAAAAGGTTCTTTTCAAAACAGCAGCAGTTTAGCACTACAAAACTTTTCAAAACCAACATCGAGGTATCGCTGTTACAGCCAGAACACAATACATTTCCCTTTTTTTTTTTTTTTTTTTTTTTTTCCTTCTTGTCCTCAAAAGAGAAACCCATCTTCAAAGTAACGAAGTATAATTATTCCAGAACCCCCATTATTCATCTTAACACTTTTTCCGTCACTTCTTTCAAAAGATAAGTTTTTATTTATTTTCTTTTCGTCCGTAAACCTTTTAATTTAGTTTTTTTTTTTTTTTTTTTTTTTTTTTTTTTTTTTTTTCTCACGATAAATAATAAAAGATACTTTCCAAATAAAAAGTTTTGGATGTTGTTTTTTTAAATGACACGAACGAGAAATATCTGCATTTGTAAAAGAAGGAGGCATTTATGAGTGGGAAAGATGTTTTGCGCAACAAAAAGAAACAGCAATTCGTAAAGAAATTTAGAAACTAACATGATATTTTTTTTTTTAAAAAATGCGTTTATTGTATTTACTGTAAAACTATTTATTTAAAAGAAAGGTATAATTTCTAAAGTATTCATTTTAGAGATGTTTTGTGGTACAACATTATAATTCGCATGATATAAAGAACTTTTTAAGATACCAATCTGTTTCTGTCTCCCATGACAGTAAGAAGTTTTGTGTTTTGTTGGCATATAAGCTGCTTCAAGTTTTCTTAAGGATTAAAATCGCTACGTTTATATGCAGAGAACAGAGGAAAAAAAGTCTGCAAAAGAGTCCGGAAAATGCAAATTTATATGGCATATGGCTTGATTTGTCGCTCTACGGTCATTTTGTGCACACGAAGGCTAAACAGACCCGGACCTACAGTTGACAGTGGATTTCGAAGCACTACCAAACATCCATGCCACGCCAGTATTGAAACCTGAAGCCTGTGATATCCAAGGCTAGCCACTTGGCCACCAGGATCGCTTGTTGGCATATGATCGCTTGTTGCCTTCAAGTTTTCTTAAGGAGTAAATCACTATGTTTATGTGCAGAGAACATAGAAAACAAATCTGCAAAACAGTCCAAAAATGCACATTTTGTTGGCATATGAATTGCTTCAAGATTTCTGAAAGAGTAATTCGCTATGTTTATATGCAGAGAATGTAAGAAATAAGTCTGAAAAGCAGTCCGGAAAATGCAAAGTTTGTTGGCATATGAGTTGTTTCAAGTTTTCATAATGAGTAAATCACTATGTTGATGTGCAGAGAACATAGGAAACAAGTCTGCAAAACTGTAAAATGCAAAAACTCCAAGAACGATGGAATATTTTAAATGTGTCAATACGATATGGCCATAAAATAACTTTCCTGTAGAGAAATCTGCAGTTAAGACCAATAAACAGAATGAAACCAAATTCCACATACGGACTGTGGCTCTCATGGGGAGAGGAATTCCGAAAAAAGGAAACAAAAAAAGTCGCCAATAAGCAACATTTTTGGGTTGCTGTTTATGTAACTACTACGCAGTCTAGATAGACTTCCCGTTGCCTCGTTTCCCGGACATCACCCCATGCGGCATTTGGCTGTGAGAATACCTTAAATACATTGTGTTTGTTAGTGGGGTGTGTGGTTACAAACTTGTATGCATTAAAAATTAAGACAGGCTATATACAATTAAAGTGGCAATTTACAGGAAACAATAGAGAGCGTCTTACACAAGATGCAATATATTTTACACAAGGGAAGGTCAACACATTGATAATGTTGCATGTAGTGTACAAATTTTGGTGAATAAAAGACTTTATGTGAATTTCATAAAGTATGTCATTCATTTCTGCATATGTTTTTTTTTTTTTTTTATTACTAAAACATTAATGAAATCTTTCATAATTAATTTTCCGTACTTTCAATGTAATTGTTGATCCTTTTTGGTTCTGACGTCACCGAAATCTCTCCTATATGTGATTTTTGGTACTGAATATTTTTCGCGGAATGCATCTCCCCATGTCATCCACAATCTGAATATAATATTGGTTTTTATTTATCATACTATCAGATACTTCCAAACAAGGAAATTTATTTTACGGCTATATTTATATATTTTTATCCACCTTCACCATTTTAACATTAAAAGCGTCTATATAATCCAAGATATAGGATAAATTTGGCATAAAGTTAACTTTTGAACTTATTAAAATACTTTCTAAGCACCAATAATGCCCAATTGGATGCCCAGTGGTAACGTGGGCAACTAGCATATAGAAGATTTCTAGTTAGAATCTACTGCCCAAATCTCTTTCAGTGATTGCCTTGAGAAATAAGGAGATCTGATATGACAACATTTATTAGAGATAACATGTATGTACACTACAGACGAAAACGTTTGTCATCTTTTGAGTAATCCTCGGAAGGGGTTTGGTCACGCATCAACGGATTTACGTCTTTCGAAACTCGACTGGAGGTTTACTCGTAAGGGAAACAAGAGAGAAGAAATTTTTGCGTTCAAACCGCAAAACTCGGAGGGAGACGAACAATAAAATGTTCCAAATAGGAAAGCGTCTTTGAAAGTCCTATTCGAAGACAGTATTCTCCATTCGTCACCCCTCGGTTGGCTGTTGATGGTATGAAATTTCAAGCCCAACGATTACAAGACAAAAAACATCAATAATGAAAAAATATAACTTTCGAAGACAATTTAATGTTTTGTGGGGATAATCATGTTTCTAAGTGGTATGTATTAAGTCATGGGTCCATTTAGTCTTTGTTCTGAATGCAGCTTATTCGGAATAGTCTGAATATGTCAAAAGAAATTAAATAATCAAATATTTGGGAAATTCGGGAAGAAGCTTTATTAATCCATTAGATAACACACACTTTATTACGACATCTTACAAACAAGTTATATGCTTAAGGAAATAGCATGAAGACATGTTAAAGTCACCATCCAAAACAAAAGTAATCATCCCCATATGGATATCCAACTTTTAATTTGCGCCAACCACCAAACCAAAAACCAGCCATAAAATGCGAGCCAAACTTCCTCCTGCTCTTAAACTGCTTTCCAGAAGTTGGAACATTTCGGAATGAATTTGGGGCGCAGCAGCAAGGCGATGGATGTAATCGAAAACAACCGCAAAAGTCAGGAAGCGGGGAAGAATGGCTCTTCCATAAAACAAGGAATTCAATCTTCCCCATTTACGAGGAAACATCGTGCTCGTCGAAGGAACAGGCAAAGTAGGAACACAGGTACTGAAATTCGCGAAATTTCACAAGGGCTGGTTTACGAGTTCTTTCATGAAAATAAGTGCTCTAAGAATGCAGAACGGGTACTGCTACCTTTTGGAGCGTTTTGAGTAAAAGTTATAAAAAGATATGGTCATTGAACAGCATGTGTGGTAACAGTAGAGAAGATCTGAAGGAAGATATAAAATAATGCCCTTTAAAAAGTCATTTCCAGTAATAAATCATACCATGTCTTCGAAGATTCAAATTTTCGCATTCGTTTTATTGGTTAATTTTGGGAAATATGAGGTTGTAACGAAAGTTCTGTCCATTTATCCGAATCAAATAAAATTGAAAACTTAACCAAACATATATTTTATCATCAGTATAGCTGATGACATCTTTCCGCCAGCTTCTTGATGCTTATTTTCTAAATTTTATTTGGTTTTGCCATGGTAAAAGATTCTAACTTCATTGAAATCGTTGCTTTTGAAATCCATCCAAGTCCTGCCAAATAATTCCGTAAGCTTCAAAAGAGATAATAATGTTGGAGCAAAGACGAGAGAACGGGATGGATGACTTATAATTTTCCAGGAGACACCCTTTCTTTATAGGAGACACTTACTTAGTCACTCTTTTACGATGGTGTTTGATATTGTCCTGCTACTGGGTCGTTTCCTTCTGTTTATCAACGAAAGATGTTTTTCCTGAAAATTTATTTTAAGTATCTTAGAAATTTACAGTAAATTTCAATTGTTATTGTTATTCAACTCATAATGTGCAATTCCCACTCTACACTTAAAAGAATCATCTTTGGATGGAGACTACTTCAAGTGTTGGATCATCCTTGAGTTACACTACCCCAGTGGTTCTCAAAGGGTGCGCGCTGGAAGATTTCCGACTGTGGTCTGTGGTATTCTAACGAAATATGTGCCCAGATATAAAAAAAGTCCTTATATTTCTTGTCATCAAGCAGTTTTCATTCGAGTGGACACGATTATGATATTCATAAGTGTCTCCCAACGACAGTTACCCCAATAGGATTGTTCTTGTCTTTTTATTATACAGAAAGTAAATGAACGACATTTATCTCTTACTTCCCGGAAGGCAATGTTTCCATCATCCATCGGTGGGCTGTCCTTGATATACGTAAGCGGACATAAAACTCACAAACGTGCAAAAAAAAAAAAAAAGAAATAATTTCAAATATCAACTGTCTAATTAAAAGCATAATGTAAGAATCTGGGGTGTGCAATAAAAATGTATAAGTAATAATATCCCGACTCGTGATTCAAGACACAATTATTCTTGACATAATAAGCCATTTCTCAAGTTAAATTAACCTTCAAAAAGAGAACTAACTTTCCATGCAGAACATTTTTTTCAATTTCTATCTTGAATAATTAAATATTTGATTTTTAATTATAAAGCATATTGAAATTTGAAACTTTAAAAATCACTACTATTTAAAATTGTGATCATGTACAGTATTTAGTTTGACGTATCAAATAAACGAAAGTATTTCATCATTTCAAATCAACATTAATTCCAAATTTTATAATTAAATGTAACTAATTAGCAATGATTCAAAATAATATATATTTTACGCAAATATTTTAATTTTTATATCATTATATAATATTAGTTTTGGCAAATTTTTTATCGAAATATATAGTATAAAATGACTGTACACAATGTTATTCTTTTATAATAATGAATAATGGCATAATAAATAGCATAGATATAAGTTATATGTGATATGTTTTGATTATATCGATGTCTTCAATTGTATTGTGTTGCCAAACTGTCCAGGAGTTCTTGTGAACATTACTCAGACAGATTAGTGAAAAGAAATCAATGGCATTTTAACTGAAGAAAAACATAGAGGAATCAATAATCCACCAACGATCAGCTAATGATTCCTACGACTCTAATTACAATACCGATAGAAAAGAAAAAAATAACTCATGATAAAAAAGATTAATTTCACTTAACAAAGTATTATGAAAGTTATTGATTTAAGGTATCAGTTTTCAGATCATTTCAAAAGAAATTTTAAAAAATTTATATTTTTGAAATGCCAGACATTGTTCTAAGTACATAAGTATACATAAGAACATAATGCATATGCAGAATGATTTAGTGGTCATTGGACAATCTTTGAGGAGGGGTAGAGCTTACTAAAACTTACATTTTTTTGTATAGAAATGTATAATCAGAGGTGGCACGCTAACGCACGGACACAAAAATTGGCACATGAAAAGAATATATATATATATATATATATATAGCACCACTGCAAATTGCTTCTTTGATTCAATGCTTACAATAAAGGATTAAAACTGTGATCGCCAACAACAATACATGCTTCGTAGAATCGAAGAAGTGAGAAAGGTCCAAAGATGCAAGAAATTCCGCAATGGATAGTTCAGCAACAAAATTCTTACATGAGTCAACTGAAGTCTCTTAAATGAAAAGATAGTTAAACACAGCGTAAAAATAAAATAAGAGGGCACATCGGTGTGGCCAGCCAGAGTAACTGAAACTTGTCACGTGACGGGTATCAGTTGGGGTATTGTGCCTGGTTATTGCAAGGAATTTATTTGAAAGTATGTTCATTCTTCACCATGATATTTTCAACCATACATGACATTTTCCTAGACAAAAAAAATGTATATTTTACCACCCCATAAAATTTGGCCCATGACCGTCAAATCACCCTGTATAGACTTAAAGAAAAAAATGATGCTCAAAGATAGAGTTATCAGTTTGCAACGAAAAAAATACCTTTCAATCCAACATACAAATGAATCAATTTTGGCACCCAATGAATAATTAGTCGGAAGTTCCCGAGCATCGCACCTGAGTATTTTAACTGTGTGTAAAAGACAGGAAAATCTAATTCGAAGGAATAGCTTCCATTAAAATTTATCATTGCATTTAAGTTAAACTGTCTAAACTAATATTAATTTATAGAAGATTAATATTCTAAAATGCAACGAATCTCGAATCAAAGTTCAAAATTTGATAAATTTTATATGTGAAGACAAACATTTATTACAAATAGCAACTGTCATTTAATATTATTTTATTAATTGTTTTTTTTTTTCTACCTTTTAAATATTGTATTAGTTCTTTCTATTTTATTAAAATTTGTAGTGTATGTATGTGCGTACGTTTAAGATAAATTATTTTTGAACAATAGTTACCGTATTTTTATACCATATATAATTAATTCGCATTTTTTTCTGTTTTAATCACTATTTTTATGTTGAAATTTATTCATCCTGATCTAGCATCTTGCGTTCACAGAAATATATTTTCAGGCTTAAACCTCTGTATTCGCTTTGTTAATAAATTATTCCACATTGTTGCTTTTCTTCTACCTCTCACATTTACTTTACAAGTTGCCATTTTTTCTTTCTAATCATACCTTGATAAATTGAAGTGAGGAGTCTCCATCTTGCTTTTTTTGGTTTATTGCATATTTAAATGATGTGTACTTTCTATTGTAGTATATATTATATATTTTACATGCTAGTTTTTCTGTAAATATCGTTTCATCAGTTTAATCCCGTAGTAAAAGCACATCTTATAATATTGTTTTAATTTTATGTTTTATCTTATATTGATCGTATGTAAAATAGTATTGTCATTGTTCGTGAATAAAATCATACTGTCATTATAAAATCAAGATTGAACAGCAAAACTGCATTGGCAAATTAAAAACGAACACAAAATTTATACAAAATATATAATGACAGCGTATGAAAATGTTGGGCATGTAAATCCGGGAAACACGATTTAAAAATTAGTAAATCCAAATGAAATTAATTATAAAATCTTTAGTATAGTATTAATAATGAGTACGTACTATCAGGAATGTTATAAGCCATGTTATTTCTGCTGGATATATAGTTGAAGACGCAACTAACGATGTATTCCGATAACATGGAACAGGCAGAATAACCTCCCGTTTAGAGTCAGCAAGGTATAGGATTGAAAACAATTGACAGTGCAAGCTTATTTTATAATCAGCAAACCGATTCAAGTGGCTGTTTGGAAATACCATAAATAATTAGAATAATATAAATAATATAAATGTTTCTAAATAATATAGCTACTAAGCGATTGATTGTTTGACAAACTACGACAAATATTCATTTGATTATACAAAAATTATTGCACTTCGTAAAACTATCTGTATTATCTGACTAGGTGGATTATTTATGGCTGCTGTTAATTAATACCCGCTAAGTATCAACTCATTAGTATTTTAAATTTTTCTTTTACGTACATAAACATCTCATCTATTGTTCTTCTTGAAACTTTTATAAGAATCAATAGAATGAGATAAATAATTTTATTTATTTTACAAATGACAGACTACAATCCGATATAGGCGATTCATATCTAAACTAACTCTGTTTAAAAGTCTAGACTTTCTAATATTAAGAGATAATATATTTATGAGGTTTAAGATATTTATTATTTTATCTAGATTTTCTAATATTAAAAAGTCTTTTTTCTCCATATTTGCATATGTTTCAAATTGACTTGGCTTGATTTTATGAATATTCGATAGATATGCAAGTATAATTTAAAAACAATATTCATTTTTGTATACATAATATGATACAAAATGATTAAAACATATTGCCATAACATTAACAAATTGTAAAAAATAACGTACGTAAAAAATTAATAAGGAAAGAAACATTAATAAAAGATTATATATATATATATATATATATATATATATAGAGAGAGAGAGAGAGAGAGATTTATTAGATATTAATTAGAATAAGTTATCTTATTGTAGAAATAAAGTGCGTGACATTTAATGCGAAATAAAAATGAACTGTGGTTCTTTTATTTATAAAAAGCATTATTAATGAAAAAAAAAAATTAGTTCACAAATATTTACTGTGCTGGTGTATATCAGCAGATATGATCTTTATTAAACATGCATTTATTAATAATGAGGATTATATATTTGCATTTCACAACTGAATGCCCATTCTAATTACACTGTAATGCAACAAACGTCACAAAACGTGAGTTAATACATTATTCATAATGATTAATTAATTAATGATTACAAGATACTTTGTTTTGTTTCCACTATATTAATTAACAATGACTTTACAGAAAAGAGAAATAATTAATTAATTATCATGTGGGAACTAATATTTTTCACTTAGATTAAAATTGATTTCAATATTTTGAATTAAATGATGAATGGTTACAATATTTCATCTTTTTTTTTTATGAAGCATGTAATTAGATTCTAATTTATCTCCATAAATTTCTGTTTGGAAAATTTTTCTATTTTAAAAGCTTCTAAAAGTTCATCGTCAAACCCTAACATTATTTTAAAAGCCAAAGAGACACGTTTTGATTTTTTAAAACTGATGCAACGTTGATGTTCTTTTACAAGCATGGAATATTTTTAATTCACTTTATGAATATCTAGGTACACACTCTTTAACCTCTTTTTTTTCCAAGAAAAGTTCAGCATTTTAAAACTTAATGAGCTTTTAATTTTAGATACGATACTCAAATTCAACCACGAAATCATCCATTATGTAAGTAGTTTCCTTTTTTTAATATCTCTTTTTTCCAAGTTTATAGAGAGAGACCAATTTAAGCGATTGTGGTGGTCATGGCAGAAATAAAAATAATTCAGCAAAAGAAAAAAAACAATTTTCCATTCCATGGATGGCAACATATTTTATCTTGGGTTTCTTTTTAATTAAATTTTCAATTTCGGATAGGTACCCATTATTATTTTTAATGTCCTTCCCCCAATTTTTTTTTTTTTTTTTTATTATTTTATTTTCTCGTTGTTTTTATTGGAACAGGAAGATTTTTGTCTTTTTGTCCCCCTTGGGAAAAGAATATAAAAGTGAACGTTGATATTGACACTGTCACTTCGGACATTTTCCAACTAAATTGAATTAACCCATCTTGCCGTGTTTCAAAGCTGGATGTCTTGGTAGCAGGGAATTCTACTTAATTATTTAGCTGTTAGGGCGAAAAAAGTTTGATTGGTTTTTCCTTGCAAAGAATCGTTCTTTTTTTCTCTTTTGTTTTGTTTTGAAAGGTAAATTGTTTGTGCTTTTTTGATTGCTCTGGCTTCTTTCTATTTGCTGGCGGGGTTGAGGGAATTGAAGAGAATTTGTTGATAATCCTGATTTTTTTAAGTGTTTGTATTGTTTTAAGTGGATAGAAACATTATATATTTGAAAGATAATACGAAATTGATTACAAAAGGAATATGAAATTCAGTTTTTATGAGAAGTTTTTGAATTTAATAATTTAATAAATCCTTACATCTCGAATGTTTTTAAACCCATTACGAAGTAAACATAATTGAAAAAAAATAAAATTGTTTTATTTTATATATTACAATAGAAAATTGATTAAATTTTCTTTTTTTCTTTAATTCTTTTTTGAATATTAGATTTAATCAACATTCATGTACTTAATTTTTTTCGTCCATTTATTTAAACAGTGGAATAATAAAATAACTGGTCACTATTTTTGATTACGAAGACTTTTTATTATTGATTTTTGCCTAAAAGTTAATGGGAATCATTGAGAATTAAAAAGTATAAAAATTCAAAAATTTAATTTAGGTAGGAGTTTATAGAGTAGAATATTCCTAGGTCTTTTAAAGTTATTCATATTGTTCAATTTCTTGAATGGACAGATGTAGATGGTTGTCAATATTATTGAAGAATATTTCTGAAAGTTTTCCAGTACTTTTCGAGAGGTAGCAAAGAAATGGATCTTTGAATATCATCGTTTCTCATAAACCTGTTGACATATGACAACAACAACGTCTACTTGGTCTTGTGGAAATTAGTCTGATGGTCTAATGCTCATTATTGTCTAATTTATTTGTCTAATGGTCACATTTTGTTGACTTTCCTAGATTTTAGTAATATGATTTGCTGCATAGGTCCATATTAGTCAAGCATAGGTGAGGAAAGAATGTACCATAGAAGTGGAAATCAGAAGTATATTATTTCTACTCATACATGAGTTTCTTGCAATAGGTCACATAGTCTTCTAAAGTTTTTCAGTATTTTTATTTGGAATAGTTAAAATGCAAATTCCAGTTAAGATGTTGATGAAGATAAATTCCAAGATATTTTGTTTCTGATTCCCAGAAGATAAATTGGTTTTGATGTAGATGGTCTGTTTTTTTTTATATTTGCTGAAAGAGACTGCTTCAGTTTTGTTAATGTTAAGAGCAATCTCCCACTTGTCATACCATTTAGAAAGGTTATTTAGTTAGGTGTTTGCTTAATGTATTATATAAATAATTTTGTTATTCTCATATACTTTTAGAGATATTAAATGAAATGATTGTTTAATCAATACCAAAAAATGAGCTATTTTGTAAGAAAATTAATTCTTTATTAATTAATATCTTGAGTTGAAAATCTTTATAACACTTGATATAAAAATAGTGGACCTCGCCATGTTTTCTCTTATGGAGCGTCATTTGTTTTACTATTTAAGTTATTTAATTCCGGCGTTAGTATTTAATTCCTGAATCTCTTAATTTGTTCGCAACTTTATTAGGCGTGATAAACTCAGCTGTATTTTAACTTCTTTGCTATTTCATTCAAGCTTTTATAGACGGCGTTCAATAATTACTGGTATAGATCTTTTATTCAATAAAGCATTTTATTCAAGTCTATTAATTTGTTAAAATTTTCTTTGTATGTTGGAAGATTTCATTTTCACAATAATTAACATGTTGTGCTTGTATCAAATTATTTAATGCTAATGATTTATTCACAACAGTTTTTCAAAAACTGTTTATAATATCCGCAGGATATTTCTCAGAAAATAATTACATTATATAAAAATTTTTCGAAATTATGGAGTGAAACTAAGTCATATAATTTTTCGCGTACCTCCTTTAAATATTACTTGAAAAGGATAAGAAGAATAGAAGCATTTTTATTATTTAAATAGAAACAAAGAAAAAAAGTTTCTGAGAAAGAACTGTAATTAAAAAAGCTTATCTAATTTAAGTTTGACAAAGCTCGTTACATATTTTTGAAATTCCTCAACACATTTCCCTCCTGTATTATGCAATTTTTTTTCGTTCTGCTTTAAAATTAACTACATCTCTACCAGAGCACGACATGGGGTCCTGGTGTAATGCATTTCCTTCCAAGAACGAGCAATTTGTGTCGTCTTCAACACCTGCTTCTTGAAGAAGTGAGTCGTTGAGTATGTAACAGCTTGTTCAGCTGTTAGGGACTGTTGTTTTCTTACTGGCATTATAAAAGAGTTAACTGGGCGCTTTTTTGTAATTTCATATTTTAAGCAGTTTCTGCGTTATATAAGTTGATTTTTTTTTTTTCATCTCCTTTCACAGTTAAGAAAACCTGCCAGGTAGTTTTAAATTATGTGGGGAAAAAAAGTCTTCTTTTATTTTTCATTTTAAATGTATAATGATATATTTTGATAATTTTCTTTTTTGTGCGTTAATGCATGAAGGTGAGTCATAAAGTTAGTTGTAATAGCATTAAAAAAAAACGAGATATAAAATATTTTAAAAGAAATTTTTTTACTTAAAAAAAAAATAATGAGTGATTTATTTAAGCGTTTCTTAAAAAAAAAATTGTTTTTTCGCATAATTATTATTGATAAATAATAATTCCATAATTTTTGTAGTTATTTCTTATCCTACTTAATTGACTGCAACATCTAAACCAAGTCCATGAACCCGTATGTTTAAATCAACGAGTCATGATAAAGAGTAAAAAAATGCAGTTTCTTTTGCCTTTGACCCTACGGCACAAAGACATGTGACGCCCAAAAAGGGAAGTCTGACTTTACCCCGCCCTGTTATAGCCCCAGGCACTGGGTACCCTTTTTAATCGCCTTTTAGAACATGCATGGGCTACAGATTAATATGGTGGATCATTTTAGTTAAATGATTAAATAGTTCTAATAATGAAAAGTTTCTTTTTACTCCTCGTTCAAAAGCGCATTGGATGATTATTATGTAATGGTGATTTCTAATATAACTGATTGAATTCCTTCGCAGATATTCAATTCACAAGAATAACTAATCATAATAGATATCACATCGACTTGTAAAACTACCATAACATTGCTGAAAGGAATCTACTACAATTTGGAACAGGAATTTACTGTGCAATAACCTATAAATCAATCTACGTTAATACTGCTTTTTATATAATCAGGCTCGACAGCTTTCAGAGCTTATAATTAAGAAGAGATATATTACAATCATATAAAATAAATGTTCAAAACACTTATTTAAAAGGAAATGATCATTTATGTATATTCAAGACAATTAGCATTAAAACATATCAAATTCATGCTACTTATAACATATTTAAATTAACACACTCAATTGTCGTACTGGCTGACATCTGACCATAAAATGCAATAAACATATTAGCTCATATCACACAAATAAATAAAAGGTATACAAATAACAAATTAGCATTGACTACCTCATGCTATCATAAAATATTTAATATGCCAATTAATGCAATCGCTAGCCAATTGGCCTTCGGATCGCTGTCAACTGAAGAAGTTATTGCAGTTTCAGCCCTTTAGAACTATGTGGCACACTAAATGGCCATCAAATAGAAATATTAAAATAAAGACTTAAATAAGTCTTTATTTTAATCATTCTATTTCAAATATGTCTTACACCGAGGATTATGGCAGCTTTCGGATGAAGACAGTCGCTTCTCAGCTTCGTAGGACTCCTTATTAAGCTTTTTTATCATTCATCTTATTTTTCACTCTTTTTACTTCATACTCGAGTCCAATTTGGCTTTCGCCTTGGCTGAATCGGGGCCTTTAGGATGCCTTTGTCTCTGCTACTCGAACCTATCTTTTACATCCCATCCTGTATTCAATAGTTCCATTTGGTTTGCTTCTAATCAAGTATACTACGCATATGCCACTAGATCTATCTATTTTTGAATGGTGTACTTTTCTAGCAGTTATTTTCATCAAAAGACCCACCCTCTTAAGGGCGTATTAAGATATTTTTAAATTAATTGTCGATGATTCGATGCGTTTTCAAAAGTCAAACAACATAACAAATTCAATAGAATCTTGCTTATGGTAACATAAAATATTCGAACAGATCAACTGAAATGGATTTAAATATTTGAAGTCTAATTGAAGGCTAAGAGCAAAAACAGATGGAGGAAAAACAGTATGAATTTACACCAAAGATAGGATTGGGCAAAAGTCGTCAGGAAATGAGCAAGAAATAAAATAAACTACTGTTGCATAAAGAAACAGTAGTAATATCTTTTTTATTATAAAATACATACTTCCGAGAAATATTAAGTTATATATGTATACATTCATAACTAAATGATAATAAATATTTAGCTAAATATCAATGTCCACTTTTAAAATCTCTAGCTCTCAAATGAAGACAGAAAATAGCGGTGTAGTCTATAGTGTCAAGAACCGACTTCTTAAGCAAATTTAAATTTCAGTGTCTGGGCAAATTAACCCTTTCCCCGAGAGCAGGAATATTTAAACCTTAAGGAAGAGCACCTTCCTTAAGGATAAAGTGACACATTACAGCACTCGCTGTACCTGATCTTGACACCCTCTCTTGATTAATGGTCCGGTGGAAGGGTGATATTTATACGACGCCGCATGCTATAATCTTGGACGGTATTTCTGGATGCATAATATTGTAACTGTGCCTGATTTTAAGATTACCTAAGGTCACGTAACTACGAACTTATTTCACTTTAAAATGATCCGGCGGGTGTGAAACAGCTTTCCTCTACTGGACTAAATATGATAATTTGTTTTACATTGGTAATTTTTATTGGTAAAAATAGCAGTGAAGATTTAAAATTATGACTCTTTATTTCATGGTCCATTCTTCATATCTCTAATCATTTAAATCTTAACATGAATTGATTAATTAAATAAAAATCACCGTTTTCCGTATACGTTAAACAGATGGTCACTTCCTTTCCAGTGTCAATCGACCGATTGTGATTGAAATTCTTATTTCTCTCATGCGTCTATTATATTGCCAGGTGTGCTTAGTGTTTATTTTTCTAACTGTCTCCTTGTTGGAAATTTATCTGAACTTTCCTAATGTTAAAAAAAAATCTTACGTAGAAAAACTCTTTCAGTTGAAAACTGTTAACAGCAGTTGCAAATTATAGCACTTTTGCAACTTATTGGTGACTATAAATTTTTGCTACTTTTATATTCACAAGTGAAAAAAATCTGAAATAAGAAGCAAATTCTCAAATTGTATTTTTTTTTGCTCAGCATACCACCCACATCGCGTTAAGATATTGACAGTCAGTCTGTTTCTGGAAGGAAGAAGAGAAAGCGAGACTCAAAGACAATTCTAACAACACGTATAAAGCGTCTTGCGTCGGTTCTCAGGAATCATGATAGTAGTTTCCTGGATTTTTTTCTATTACTACACACAAATGCGGAGTTAAAGACTGTTAAAAAGTTCTACTGGAACCCTCATCCCTTGTTGTTCGTGGTATGTAAAAATGGAACATGAGATTTATGATGTTCAATAAAAAATATGCTGAATCGAAATAAACTGTAGTAGTTATTGGTTTGTTTCTAATGGTTGATATGTTTTTTTATTTCTGATATTAATTTTTTCTCAATATTTATTTTTTAAATTATTTTTTTTTCTCAAATTCCATTAACTGGCTTTGTATTTTTTTAAATCACAAGCTATTATTTTTAAAATGTTCAATTAATGAATCTGGTTATATTTTTTAATTATATTCATCATTTCACAAGTACTATTCTTGAACTTCTTCAGAAGTACTTATTAATTCATTTCGTTTGGATACCCATTGAACTCCATGATAAATTAAGCGGACGGTATTAATTAATAAAGTAAGTTCTGTTCCATCGAACCGATGGAGTACTTAATTGAAATGATGAATCAGGGTAGGACAAGATTTAAACATGTTACCCACATGTAGTTATTTGTTCTCCACCGCCTTGTGATATCACTAAACAATATATAGCAACATCAACCATCCCCCATTAAGAGACAGTTGCTGCAATTTCATTTATTCCAGCAATCCTCCATGATATTGCACTGACAGACCTGCATAATGAATCCATCCACGGCCAACAAATATCTGGAAATTAAACTAGATTACATGAGAGAAGTCCCACCGGATGATTTATCTAATGCAGTTGTTATAATAATAGGAAGATAATGACTTCGTAATTATGTTCTGCAGGCGGGATGTATCGAATCTAATTATTTAGATGCAAAACCGTTATGAATAGTTTAATTGTGTCTTCATCTGAGGAGGACGGGAATTATTTAGTCTGCGGGAGATGTTGGGAACAATCAAGTGCTGGAAAGCTACACAGTGTTTGTTCCCATGGATTGTTTGTAAAAATCCATTGAGCAACTTTGTTGCCGAGTCAGCAGCATGCATATTTTACGAGCCAATCTGTTGTTCGTGGGAGAACGAATTATGGAAAATACGAAATTGGTTTCACTGCATGTAAATCATAAGGTGTTCGTTTCAGCTAAAATTCTTTGAAGGTAATCCAGTTAACTGTTAATATTTATTTGTTCAGCACTGGCAAGGAATACAATGAGCTGCATTGCATGATCTAATTTTTAATAAATGTAATTAATGATTAAAATGAGCATATTATTAATTTTTTTTTTCAGATTATAAAATTTATTTTATAAATAGTTGAAAATTAATAATTGTAGAATTTTTTTTGAATTAATATAGGCTCGTTTTATTTATTAAATAATTTCATAATAATTCGTGGGTGCTGGTTTGAATAGCTCCACTGTAATCTATGCATGTCGTAAAAGGTGACTAAAATGGCTATTGTATAACAAGTTGGGGTGAAGTCGGACTTCGCCCTTTGGGTATCCCAGGTCTTTGAACAAAGTCAAGGACAAAAGAAGCTGCATTTTTTACCCTTTATCAAGACTCTACATGGTTTATGGACTTGGTCTAGATGTTACTGTCGACCAAGTGGGATAGGAAACAACAACAAATAATTTCATTCGATCGCCCACAAGCAGTTTGCGTGAATTTGGGAGGGTATCAGGTTTGTATCTACAGGCGGTAAGCATTGCTGTTAATGTTTACTTTCAGATACTCGAAGACTCGAGGGCTATTGTGAAAACATGTGTAAAAAGTCTACAATCGATAATAAAGCTTTCAGGTTACGGGTTTCCTCCCATATAACACTCAATTGCTGGCATGGCAATTATCCTTAAAAAGGGCTTTGGAAAGCAGTATCTTCACTTTGTTGCCCATCCATAGACTGTTCGTGGCATACATCCCTGAATCATGAGACCCACTCATGTACTGTAAAAATATCAACTTGTTCACTTTATATTAATTTCTTTTGATCAGCCAACTCGTGTCTAATGGTAATTGGGCAAGAAAGCTCAGGTTCAAATCGGCTGGCGGCATTCATCTCAATCATTGCGTGGGAGACATGATGGATATTATGACAACGCGTGTAAATTGTATCACACATCGGCAGCGATGCCGGTTTACTTAGTGTTCTCCTATACCAGACGAGACTGTAAAGTAATTACATTTATTCTATCGAGTTAAGTCTATGAAAAAAGTTCTTCTAGAAATCATGGTCCTATATTTATCCCCTATTGATGGGCTGATTACGGTAAAACATGTGTGCAGCATGACACTCGACGATGTGCCACAAAAGAAAAATACCATTTAGTTGTTTAGTGACGGAAAGAAATGTCATGGTCTTCTTTAAAAATGAAGAATTATTGTTTTGGATCAATTGAATATTCCATTACTATACGAAATTTGGAAAAAAATTTCATGAGAATATTTAATTAATCTACTTAATATGTTACTCTCTGGCACTCGTTATCATAGGTTTCGAATTGTGGTTGTAGAGCGACAAACCAGGGGGAGGGGGAGGCGTAGGAATAACAAGCCTACCTTTATAAAAATAAAAAATTCTCATGTTGAAAATCTGGCCAGTAGGTAGAACACTTTGGCAAAATATATATAACTATTTTGGGGTGGGTGTTGCGATAAATATTATTTTTTTTATATTTTCTCACACCCCTACTAGTGAATTTTACGGACAATTATTTTTTTTACTACAAGAAAACATTTCCTTCCTATTGAAATAATTTCTCAAATATATATTTCTTGAAATTATGCAGGCCTTTTAATGTGTGATACACGAATAAACCTGTAAAACTTTTGTGAAAATATGTTAAAATCTAGGGGCCTCATGACCGAATGGCTAGCGCTCTGGCGTTCGGTACCACAGGTATCGGGTTCAAATCCCGGCTTTGCCCATGGGTGTTGTAGTGGCTCGGAATCCACTTTAAGCCGTAAGTTCCGGTCTAATAGGCTCGTAGAGCGCTGCGGGGGGCATTGTTACACCGCGTCCGTGGCTTACCATCAAGTTACACGCGCCCCTGGGTAATGCAAAGTGAGTAACATCGGTGCAGCGGCTTGCCTTAAGGCATCCAAGACGAAGTGTTTGCCAGCTGCATTAGAACAAAAAAATGTTAAAATCTAATTATTAAGAAGTTCATAATTATTAAGATGTTACACTTGTCGGACAGTTTTTAAAAAAAACTTTACTTCTCTTTTGTTAAGACGACTGTTGTGTCTGTTTTTTTAATACCCAAAGTCCGTACAAAAATTTAAAAGAATAAATTAGAACAAAGAGAGAAAAACTGCCCCTTAGCAACTTCTATTACGCTCCTTATCTAGATCTTACTCTCATGGGAAATCCGAAACGGGAAAAAATTTAAATCTCCCGTTTTGCTTTTATCACCCTCCCAGTCTCCTCTTTTGTTCTTTTTTTTTTTCCTCCGGATTTCACTTCTGGACATCATAGTTTCCGGAGGAAAAAAAAAAGAAAGCTGACGAAAAGTGAAACAAGGGAGCTTCTGACACAAAAAATAAAATGGTTGGTAGGTAGAAAAAACTGGAAGATTGTAGTATGTGGAGAGAAGGTCTCTCTCTCCAGATAAAACAGACATTAACGTCTTCTTTCTGGTCGTCCACTACTTCTCTGTGTTTTTTTCCATCCAGTTTTTCTGTCTTTCTTTCTAATTTTTGTCCTTTATTCCCTGCGTGTGTGGTTTTTTTTTTTTTTTGTCTTTATGGTGTCCCTTCATTTTGTTGTGTTGTGATGAGACGGAAATGGGTACTCTGTTAGACTTTTTCGATAAAGATTAAATGCTTTCGCTATCGAAAGATGACTTTCTTGCCCAAACATTTCTTTGGATCCTTAATTTATTCATTTAATGAATAAATGTCACACTGCGTTATTGTAGAGACCATGTCGTAATACAGCAGAATGTTGTTTGACAACGTTATTGTTCTGACATTTGAGCTGTTTGTTTTGACATTTGAACAATTGCCAATGCATTTTTTGTTCTACCTAACATTCTATATCGACACTCCTGCCATCTAGCGAATTTTTTCTAATTTCTTTTCTCATAAAAGCGTATGCCATTTTTATTCACTATCTACTACAGTGCCCAAAAAGTAAGATCGATTATTTTTTTTTTTTAAAAAAACTCTTTATTTATTCTTCCAAATTTATTTCATCGCCTTCAAATTAATCCCTCCCCCATATGTCCCCCGGACACAATGCACTTATGGCAACTTTTTTCCAAGCCTCAATACGTGCTAAACAGGCATTGGCAAGATGGCCTGCAAATGATGAAACAGGATGACCTTCAAAATGTGCGGCGATTCACGTTGTATCTCTTTAATCGACTCAAAACGTTTTCCCTGGTGGGGTCTTTCGAGTTTAGGGAATAGCCAGAAGTCGCACGGTGTAAATACGGTGGTTGTGGAACGATGTTTCATTTTTGGCGAAAAAGTTACGAAGAATCAGTGCAGTGTGAGCTGGTGCATTCAGTGTTTTCGGTGCCAATTGAGATTTGACGCGTTTGAGGCCCAAAATGGAATTGACCGATCCTTTTGAAATTCCAACATCATCAGCAAGGTCTCTAATTGTAAATCGACGGTTTGCAAGCACCAAATCTTCAATTTTTTGTACGTGAGCTTCGTCGGTAGAGGTTAATGGTCGGCCGCAGGGCCAGCCTTCAACGTGTTCTCTGCCTCCTTCGAAATGTTTATACCACGTCTAAACATTTCTTTTCGATATGGGAATGCTCACGGAATGCCTTCTGTAACATTCTATAGGTTTCCGCAAACAAAAATTAATGCAAGTTCTTTGCTCAATTAATTCAGACACTTCAAAAATCTCCGTTTTAGCGTCTCACAAAGCCAAGCGTAATTCAAATACTAATGAATATTTTGAATTTCACATAGATGTCGAGGACAATGCCAACAGCCTAAAAAAAAAAAAAAAAAAAAAATTGAAATTACATAAGCCCAGGGTATTTTACATTGAAAATTGGTCTTACTTTTTAGAAACAGTAGTATAATGGTTAAAAAAATTCTTCTTTCTGTACTATTTGACATTTGCTTTAGCTGTTATACTGATCTTGTCATTTATAGTCCTGTCTTATCTTCATTCATTATTCATGGACATTTGAATATGCATCGAATTTTTTCATAATATTGCTTTACAGACCGTTGTACTGAATCGAAAAGGCATGTATTCCGTCTTTCCAAAAGATGTTTTCTAATTTCCTAACTAACACTATCTGGAAGAAAATGACGGGACACCCCTCGAAAAGTAGAAAAGTCGACAATACAGCTGACACATGCGCAATAATAGGTATCACGTGTCAGCCATGTCCTATAAATACTCTGTGGAGTCGGCTAGAGTTGTTTTTTTTTGTCAAGATGCCACCACGGGAAGAGTTGTCTGAGTTCGAGAAAGGTGTGTTGGTTGGATTGCATCTTGCCAAGGTGTCAATTAGGGAGATATCCCGTCTCCGTAACTGCTCAAAATCAACTGTAGCACGTGTTGTGTGTCGCTACAAGACTGTCAGAACAGGAACACTGTCAGAACAAACCCCGAAGTGGATGACCTACAGTTCTCACCAGCAGGGACCAGCGGGTGCTCGGCAGGGAGATTCGAGTAACCGTCAAACATGGATAACATCGCTAATGAGTTTAGACAAGCCACAGGTGTGGCCGTTTCGACCAAGACTCTTCGTATTGAGGCCCATAAGTTAGTTACACTGGATGTTCGGTGGCCCATAAGCCTTTGATTACGAAAACCAACAAGAAAGCGCGCCTTCGATGGGCCAAAGACCACCGTTCTTGGACTCTGGATGACTGGAAACGTGTCCTTTGGGTGACGAGTCACGATTTACCCTTTTCCGTTCCGATGGACGTGTTTGGGTATGGCGTTTACCAGGAGAACGCCTTTTGCCCGAGTGTGTCGTCCCAACTGTAAAGTTTGGTGGAGGAGGATTGATGGTATGGGCCTGTTTCTCCTGGTATGGGGCTGGACCACTGGTGAAGGTTGATGGTGCGATGAATGCCGATATATACTATGATATTCTCGACAATCATGTCCTTCCTACCTTGTGGGCAACGTACGGTATGGATGATTGCTGGTATCAAGACGACAACTCAACATGGCATGTTGCAAGGAGAACTCTTGATTGGTATGTGAACAACAGCGTTAAACGCATGGAGTGGCCGGCGCAGAGCCCTGATCTTAACCCAATTGAACATCTCTGGGACGAATTGGACCGTTGGTTGAGGGCCTGCACCCCACTCCCCAAAAGCAAGCCTGAACTATGGAACTTCCTGTTAAACATTTGGAAGGAAATTCCTCTTGCCACTATGGCTAATTTAGTGGAAAGCATGCCCAGAAGGGTTGCAACTGTGATCGCAGCCAAAGGAATCCCTACCTCCTATTAATTTTAATAAATATGGGTTTATGTCGTTATACTACCGTGTCCCTTCACTTTCATTCACATAGTGTATAACATGTTGTATCGCTTGACATTTAACAACAGCCATCATTACACCACCACCCCTTTCCTACCAGCACACCTGTCGCAGTTTCTCTGCAGAACAATCCCACCTCCGCCCCCACCCAGAGAGAGCATGGAGGTGGGTCATTATCACTTTCCTGTACACTTTATTTGCATATCGTTTGTATTCATGTGTAACAGTGAGGGGGATGGGCTAATAACTGCTATGATTCTGGGCACGACGTCAGAATCCTTCACGGTGAGGCGGTAATCACCCCTTCTCGCTATTCATTAAGGAATATCTTTCTATTCATTAACCAAATCAGATGGAACAAAAGGGTCTCACCTATTAAAGGGCTACTCCTTGCTAAGGTGTCCGAAATGGTGCTGCGTTACCGGTTGTAATTGAAGTAATAATCGGAGATGGAAGTTTAATTTTGCCAGACCATGCAACTTTAAAGATAAGACACGCAAATTATTAAATGTTAGATTAAGCAGGCACTCATTCCAAAATGTTTTATTGATTATACGTCCTATGGAGTAATAGTACTAATTTTTTGTTGCATAGTATATTGATCAAAATTTTTAACAATAGGGTTTTTATAAAGAAAAGCATATATAAAAGCATTTAAATGAATTTCACAATTTTACTTGTACCTAGTTATTATCAGATAAGATGTCAACTATGTAAGTAGGATTTATCAGATTGGATTTTAAGCAAAAATGAATTTATATGGTTTGTTCTTATCATCTGAGTAGTAATGTAGGCATTGTATCTAGAGTTTTTGATAACATGGAGATAGCTCTGTATTTTTAAACTTCAATACAGTATTTAAATCATTTGTTACTATTATTTAAAATGGTAACCTTATTTATTTATATACAGCATATAAACCTTCGACATTGTCATATGAATATAAATTAGTGATTTGACGTTTTGTTGTCTATTTAATTGATTATTGTAATGTATGTTTAACTAGATATTTCAAATAAAAGGCTAGACGTTAAAAATCTGTAGTAATATGAATTTCTGCTAAATAATAGTTTATATAAAGACTGGTTTCTTTGCTTCAGTTGAATATGTTGAAATATCACATAAAGATTTATTGTTTTAGCACATAGACCAATACATGGAATTTACAAGATATATCTTTATAGAACATGTTTCCTGATCAACTCTAACACGTAATATTTCCTTCATATTTAATTATAGTCGCCATTCTCTCCCTTCTCTTCTATTGTCACACATTTCGCAGATCCTTTGAAAATAGCCCCACCACCCTTAGAAAGAATACGGGGGTGGGTTATAAATATTTTCATGTACACTCTATTTTTATAACATTCATACTCATGTATTTCAATGAAAAGCAAAGGCTAATAATTGTTGCGACTCGTGGAACTAAATCAAAATAACACATCAACAATTATTATTTTAGTACTTAGATCAATACACAAAATTTAGGAGATATAAATTTCTTCTTCACAGACACATGCTTACTGGCTAAGTCTAACATGTAATATTACCTTAATATTTAATTATAATCTCCATTCCCTCCCTCCTAAACTTCCGATGCAATATTCTAAGATTTCCGTTTTGAAACCAAATATGAATTAGTTATTGTTACTTAGGGATGAGTGCCTTCTTAATCACTTTTGATGAGTAGGGTTGATGGTATTGTTAATTTACTGATGAAAAGTGGATGGATTCTTGATAGTGTGAATTGGTTAAGAGACTGTTGTGAGATGTCTGTAGAATAATTTTGAAAGCTATTTCTAATTATGATGCAGATTCATCTCAAGGAATAATCATCACAGATCAAAATCAATGCTTTAGTTCTCACTTCCCTACATGGTCAATGAAACACTGTAGGATTTGATGACTCTTAGTAAGAGAGAGCCCAAAATTTCATATTGTTATAATTTTAAATGACAATTTCATATATATATACGGTTTTTTTATTTCAAATATACATCTTATTCATTAATTCTAATAAACTTTCGATAAAAAGTAAATAAGGCAATTACGTGATTCTAATTCTTGTTCTTCCATGCGTGTAGTGGTTCGGAATCCACTTTAAATTTAGGTTCCCGTTTAATGTGACGAGCGTTGGGCGAAGGGCTGACAACCCTACGCGTGAAAAGAAACACATCTTATGTTATCTTCTTAATGATGCAACAGCCCCAAGGTGGACCAAAAAACCTTGGCCCACCATGGGGCTGTTGCACCATTTAAGAAGATTTACACAAATAATTGTCTTGTCGTTGCATATTAGTCTTATTACTATAAATTATGGTTATGATAACGCACTTCTGCATTATTTATATAAAAATCCTTAAAATGTAAAATAAACTCAGTTTATTTTACAAAAGTTTGTTTTATCAGTTTATTTTACAAAAAAATTGTAAAATAAACTGATCTCCTCAAAAAGGGAGATTTTACCGTCAATAATTGGAAAAATAGCCTCACTTGTGTCCAAATGTTATCGAGTGCAGCTAGCATGCAGGAAGGTTCAGTTTCAAATCCTTTGTATGCACTACTTTCAAAAACAAAAGACTCGTTGGCGACAGACAATCCACTTTGTGGATTTTCTGCATTACCTCAGCAAAGAAAAAAAGTTCTCCTGGAAGGCAATAACTAAGACAGATCTTGACGTCTGGGAATACGAATCTTCCGAAGTTCAGAACAATAATAATAATTGCAATAATTCATTGAATTTTTATACATAATAATTTTGAGTAATGTAGGCCTTGAAAATAAATAGATCTGGAACTTTGCTTTCTGAAATATATATCTATATAAGTTACTCGTTTCCTTGGTTTCATCCATTCTGAATATATTTTGGTCATCTATTAGTTTTAGTTGCATTACTTATTGATCTAAAGTTGCTCATTCACTGACTATGGAAATAAGTTATTTACAAGAATTATCGTTGTGGTGCTCGGTGCCACAGGTTTCGAGTTCGAGTCGGGATGGCTGGATGGATGGAGTGGAGTTACCATGGATGTTTATAGTGTTTCGGAATTCACTTTAAATCATAGGTCCCGTTCTAATATATCTTAGAGCGTTGTGCGTAGGGCTGTCGACCCTACCCCGTAAAGAGAAAACATATTTCTGAATCTGTCAATAGGCAAACGGCGTTGGCCCACCATTGCCTCTTGCGCTATTGAAGAAGAATTGCAAGAATAATTTTCTTATTGTTGCTTAATAGAGTTCTTAAATTTTGATTATGGTAACACACTGCTTCAGTAGTTATATTAAAAGCGTTAAAATGTACAAAACATTTCATAAAATACACGGTTTATCTCACAAGAGAGAAATTTTACCATCAATAATTAGAAAAATAGCATCACTTGTATCCAAGTATTAGAGAGTGTAGTTAGAGTGCTGGAGTACTCAGTTTCGAATCCTTTGCATGCACTACTTTCAAAAACAAAAGACTCATTGGCCATAGACAGTTTAGTTGATGGATTTTTTCCATGCTATCTTCCAGTTATCTGCATTATCCTTTTCTAGTTAAAGTTCTCCTAGAAGGCAATGTGCTTTTATAGTAACCACTCAGTGGAATGTTCGTTGCATATATAAGTGTAATACGAACCTTCCACAGTTCAGAATAATAATAATAATTACAATAATTCGTTGAATTTTTATAAATAACAATTTTAATACTGTAGGGCTAGAAAGCAGTTCCGGAACTTCGTTTTCTGAAATATATATAATTTACATTTTTCCTTGGTTTCATCCCTTCTGAAAATATGTTGGTCATATATTGGCATTAGTTGCATTATCCACTGATCTAAAATTGCTCATTCACTGAATATGGAAATAAGTTTACGCATTATACGTCTAGGATGAAAGATGCAGCTAGGAACAATTAAAAAGACAATGCAATTATGTAGCGAAACCGCTTTAAATATGCTTTTTAATGTCCTCCAGACATGGAATTTCAGTTTATTATATACGGCTATTATTTAAAAAATATTACTCTTTGAAAATTCATCGTAATTGTAATTACATTCTAAAGAAATTAAACAATAATAGTATAATAATATAACAATACATTATTGTCTGCATCGTATAAAAGTTTTAACGCTTTCAATTGTTACTTTACAATAGTTAGAAACTATTGTTTACAGGCATAAATAATTGCTTGTAACTATTAACACTTATACCAAACAATAATTGAAGCCCATAACAGTAATTAGAAAATTAATTCATATATATATATAACTCAGGTTGAGCGTGTTATGTGCTTCTTTATTTATTGAACAATGCCGTTATAAATGTAGTCTTTGTGAATACGAAAACAACTACAAAAGAATGATTCATTATCCGGGTTTTTTTTCCTATTATCCCACTTCTTTCATGAGTAAAATTAGTTGTATTGTTACCCATCTCTTTTCCGTCTTTGCTTCATTGTTGTACCTGAAAAATCACTTGGATTCTGGCAAATATCCCCTCTGTCTAATGAATTCTTGGATTGCCAGCATACGGAAATCTGGTGCTAATGATCTGGTGATTAGTTGGGGGAGGGGGAGGTGAAAAAGGAGTGTCTAATAGAGGTTTAACGACCCCCTTTTCCGTCTTTTGCCAAAAGATAATGATATTCATTTAACATTTAACGCCCCTACTGTTATTATGGAAATTTCCGTCTGATTTTTCTTATTGCATGTAATTGAAATAGTCTGATGATCTGCTGTGATCGTTTAGATTGGTTTGGGTGTGATAAATAAGATTGGATTATCGATGGGTTGATTGCATATAATATGTAATGCTTCAATCCATTATTGTTATCAAATAGTGATAAATGTCAATAGTTATGTTTTTAGAAAATGATATTGAAATTCGTGCTGTTTTTGTTGTTTATTGAACAGAATTAATGATGAGTTTCCTTTGTCTTAATTATCTAGTTAATTCGATTTTTTCATTTTAAAAACAATTAATGTTATGCATGAAGTGCATTATTGTTTAAAACTTTTTTTTTTTATAAATCTTTATGATTCAATTTTTAAATACATTGAAATTATATAGTTTCTTTTAAATAGCAACTAATAGAACTCTGGATCGCAAACCAGTAAATATTGCAAATCATTTAACAACCAAAATCATTCTCTTATATTATATCTCTTTGGATTTATAGGTAAATTGAGCAAGATGAATTTTATGCATTCAAAAGTTTATATTCAAATCAAAAGATATTTAACACCTTTGAGTTTATTTCATCTTCTTCATCATCAGTGGCACAACAGCCTCTTATCGGGTGGGATAGGGTTGTTAGCCCTATGCCCAACGTTCTACAGCCATATAAGTCAGGGATCTACGGTTTAAAGTGGATTGGTAAACATGCATGCAACCGCCGGGATTCAAACCCGAAAGGTAGAGCTCTAATCGTTCGGCCATCAGGCACCGTTGAGTTTTTTACTTACCTTAAATTAAGATTGAGATTTCTCATTTAAGGTTACTATCGTTAAAACATCCTTTAACCGTCCTTTTTTATATCGCATATCGATCCTTTATATCGCATAACGATATGAAGGATCGCTATCGCGAAAAAAAAAATCTCATTCAAAAATTACTTTTTAAAAACATCATACGTAAAATAAAATATGTCTTTGTTTCCATTGTTAGGTATTGCTATAAATAGCTCTTTCAACTCTTTTTTTTTTTAATTTAGAATATTTGCTATATTAAAAATCTAAATGTATTCGTAGGAGAAAGTATTTGTAAATAGATTGAACAATAATAATGAAAAAAACTCATGTTATGGGAAACGTTGAATGCATAATAATATGCATCCTACTAGATGAAAACTTTCAAAAAAATATATGAAGAAAAGGATTTATAAAAGAAAAGTGGATAAAAAAATAATACAGCTGAATTTAATATATTTATACTTGCAAAACATAAAATCTAATTTGAAATTACTTGTTCGAACTTTTATATCTCGTACTGCTGAAAAATAAAATAAATTAAATTATAGAAGCTAAACAAAGTTTTAAAAAGATCTAATTCATTAGGAAAAAACACCTTTATAAATATTACTTCTTAGAAAGTTTGTATTTTCTCAATATTAATGAATTCAAACTTTAAAAGGAAAATTAAATTATGTAAAATGTGATTCTGCGTTCTCATATATATTCCTTAGGGAACTATTGAATATGTTTTCCTTTATAAAGAACTTCGTAATAAAAAGATAAACACTTCAGTAATATTAAGTTCTTTTACTGAAAAGGAATTTTAATTCTTTATATTTTATTTCCAATGAAATAAAAGTTAACAGTTCTTCCTTCTTCTCTATCACGACAGAAGGTAAAAAAAAAATTTTGTTTAAATTTGAATCTTTTTCAATTTAAGATGTCCGATTCTTCGCCGGAATAAATTAAATTTCTCGATAAATGTAAACAAAACACTGATTCTCTGCATATAAAAAAAAAAAGACGGAAAGAGTTGAATTAAAGAAGATAAATCCTTACAGTTTATGAAAAAAAAAAAAAAAAAAAGCAAGAGGAAAAAAAAATTATCTCTCTTAAAAATCTTCTCATAGGTAAAGCCAGGTTATTTATTTTAAGGACGAGATGCAATCAATGCTTTCAGAAAAATAAGCCACATGAGAAAAATGATTTCGTTTAGTTAAAATAACATTGAAAAAAAGATAAACATCTATGAGAAGCAAAAAAAAAAAAAAATAATAAATAAAGACTCAAGACTTTTTTTCCCTGTGTCTTTACTGACAAAACAGAAAATCACAAAAATTAATAATAAGATCTAGTTTTTGATGAAAAAAATGTTTAAAAAAGAACTTAAGAAATATCGCATGGCAACATAAATGCGTAAATGAAGTGAAGAAATTAATTTTTTCAGTGGAGTACCGTGTTGGTAAATGTTATGCAAAAAAGAACATGAGTTTTGTTTTACAAATTTTCCACACGGTAATATATCTTAGTCGAGAGCTACTTGTTTTCATTTTAAAAATTTTATTTTCAATACTGTTTTTAAATATTAATGCTAATAGAATATTTTAAAAGGTAAAAAAAATGTTCTTCAAATTGAATTTTTAAAATAATAAATGCAGTATAGAAAAATAACGTAGCATGCAAATAGCATATGAAAAATAAACATATTTTTGCAAAGAAAGACTTGTCTGTTTTATAAAATAAATTATATAATATGCTCTTTTATTTTATCATTTCTTATAACATTTATAATGATATACGATGAATTTAAAATTTAAACATAAACTTAGTCGCGAAATTGAGCGTATTCTGCGAATCCTACAAACATGCTTGTGTTTGAATTTTTCCTTTTAAATAAAATTGAGAAATCGAAAGATATTTTCTTATATGATATAAAAAATTGCTTGAGAATTAATTTTGTACTAAATCCATCAACAATAGTAACCAAGCTAACATTTAAAGATCATTTCAACAAAAGTGAAGGAAATAGTCCCACTTCTGGCTCAGTGTTAATGCTCTGCAATTAGCATGCAAAAGTATGTTGATTCAATTCCATGTGTGACAAGCGCTGTTTAGCTACTACCTTGAAAGGAAATAAATTCAGTAAATGTTTGTTAATTTAATATAAAAGTTTAATATAGTACACAAATAAAAAGTTATACCTTAATACGGTACCTAAT
The DNA here is from genome assembly GCA_021605095.1 of Caerostris extrusa. Classification (NCBI taxonomy): domain Eukaryota; kingdom Metazoa; phylum Arthropoda; class Arachnida; order Araneae; family Araneidae; genus Caerostris; species Caerostris extrusa. Next base: position 3,495 of record BPLR01007142.1, on the reverse strand, counting down.
TAAGTCATCGCGAAACGCATTGATTTTCTCAAATACATTATTTTAAAAAGAACGATGTCTTAACACATCAAATAATATTATAAAAGTAATACCATCATAAAAGACGTCAAAATTAGCTGGTTTCATGTGCTAAAATGTGCAAGTATCCCTAAATGAAAATATCTACATAGTATAGTTCTCGAAAAAAAGTATGACTGGGAGTGTATTTAAGGATACATTTGAGCAATATTGATAAATTATTGAGTATAAGATTAAAAATATAAAAATCTAAGTTTGAAGTTAGAAAATATAAGTTTGAAATATTTTTTATTGCATAATTACTTTTTTTATCAAAATATATTAATAAAATAAACTTCTTAAATTCTTGCATGATTTTTCAAAATTTTATCACATTGCTTAAAAAGGTTTCGTTCGCAATTTGAATTGGCAGTAATGTGTATGATTTAAATAAGCTGCAATCTGAAGTTCACGAAGAAATCGTTTTTCTTTCAATGGATTCCTAATTCCAAAGAATTATAAATATCTTTCTTTTCTTTTTTAAAAATTACTTTTTTATTTTTAAATTTTGTTAGAATGATGTGCATTTTTCTTTTTCATTTATGAACGATTGTAATTGATGGTGCCTTCTTTTCTTTAACCTTCCATTTATTTTTCTTCCCTATAGAAAGAATCCACACCAACCCTTGCACGCTTGTCAGAAAAAAGTGCCGTTAAAATGATGAATGAGTTCTTCTCTATTCTGCATATACACCTTCACAAACTTCCTGCATAAATCCCCTATCCCCAACCTCTATTTATTTATTTATTTTTTTTTACTATTATTATTTTATTTTTTTAAAAAAAATATTTTTGGCGAACTTTTTTTTTTTTTGGAGCACATGTCGACATATATAGGTGTCATACAACACTTCGGTCATGTATTTTTATTATACTTAATTTTTTTTTTAATTTTTGAAATTTTTTTCCCACCACGCATACAATGTGAAAATATTCTTCCTCTGCTTAAGGAAGCAGCGCACAATGTAGTTATCGATTCACTGTGTGCTCGCTTGTCTTCTAAAGATGCATGGCTGGAGTTTTCCTCATGCTTTGCTTTTATTTAAGAATAATGAAAGCAAGACTAGAATGGAAAAAATATTAGAACACGCTGAGTAACATCTTCGCTATCCATTGCATTTTATTACGAATTTTTTTTTTTTTTTTTTTGAATTATTATCAAAAGTATAAGTTTTTAATTTTTTAGGAACTGAAATATTAGGTTTAGGTATTTTTTAAATGTCATTCTTTTAATTTCATAGTCAAAATTTTACTTTGTATTCATGAAATTCTAAAACGAATATCAGAGGATATGATAGGTTCAACTTATTCAAAACCAGCATTTAGATTAGCAAACTGTATTTTATCTGTTGATCGAAAGTATCAAGTATCTTTATACTTTATGCAGCATTCAACTGATTACTAAAATCTCAAATTTTTACTATGCTGGCCAATCCAAGAGTTTTAAGCCTCTGGTGAAAAACTAACCTTTTTAGAGATTAATAATATGGAAGAAATGAAATAAATTATTATAACATTTGATATCATTAGATGATTTTTGATTTTTACTAAAATCAGGAAATTTCTATTTAAAATATGAAAAAATTCTTAGGTAAATGATAAGGAAACATTTTTCAGGTAAATTTTTGTATTGATGAAAAATTCCCAAAAGTAATTAATTCGATCATTCAGTTATTTGGTAAGGGACTACTGATAAATGTTTAATGCATTTTTTATTTTGAAACCCCAACGTATGTATGATTAGTTTCCAATTTTTTTATTTATTCGTTAAATATATTATGTAATCATACTGAACTATTATTTGTTATATAATATTCTAGGTGCTACATTAAACTGATTCTATTGATACCTCTTTTGTTTCACTTTTTACTTGAGTACCATGCATGAGTACCGTAATTTTAATTTATCAACATCTTCTTGAATGCCTTCCAAGAGAACGCGTTTAGAGGTAAATGGTATTTGATGTATTGGAAAAATCTTCCATCTATCCCCCCCCTCGAAAAAGTCAACGTGAAACTCCCACCTTGATCAAGGTGAATAGGTAGCATCAAATCTATTGCGCCAAGGATCTCAAAACTAAGGCGCACGTGATAAGTTCATCAAGCTGCTGCTATCCAGATAGTTTGCCGTTGTAGATCAAATATATTGCATTTGATTTCCATAAAAATTTTAATGAAATATTACCCCTTTCAATATGCAAAATATTTTTAATGTATTTCACTTTATAATAATTTAAATTTTTTAATGAAAAACTTTTTCACAGGCATCAATTTGTCATATATAAATATATATCAATGAAACTTCAGTATCAGGTATTTACAAAGATGGAAATTTTAACTTACATAAACATAGATAATCCTTAAAGCGATATTTTAACAACATTAAATAAAGTTTTTCATTTATTTAATTGACATTTTTATTTCTAAATTTTAATAGAAATGTCACATCAATATATATATATATATATATAGCAGTATATATATATATATATATATATATATATATATATATATATATATATATATATATATATATATCTCAAAAAGGTTAATAGCAGAAACTGCAGCAGCAGATAAAAGAAAAATGTACAGAATAGGAAAGAAACACGCCTTCCAGTAATATATTTTATATATATTCATCACAAGTAGGCAGACCCATGAAAAAAAAACCTATCCAAAAATCAATGTACAAATGATTTGCTAATTATTTGGATGTTGCGTCTTTTATTTACTCAGATGTTTAGCCAGCTTTTACTTCGTGTTGTTGATTTAGTATTTCATTTAGAAAAAGCGTGAACTAATCATATTTTATCATGATAAAAAATTCTTTATTTAAGTTTACTTTGCAAAGATATACAATCCGCTCATCATCTTATCATAACAAAGAATTAAATTTAAATGCAACGTTGCATTAAACATTAAATATTAAACTACGATAAAAAAAAAAAAGTAATTGATTAAATAATATAATTTCTTTAACGGAGTAAGTAAAAAGTGCCAATTAATTCCTTTATAAGTATTTTAAGCATGACTTGCAAAGAGAAAATTAAGCTTTTAAAATGTAGAAAATAGAGAATGTATTAATGAATATCACCCTAGTTTGTTAACACGAGCATGAATATTACAAATGATATTCGTATTAAATAAATAAAAACTAAAATTATTTTATACAAAATTGTAATGCATCTCGCATTACCAATTTTCAAAAGTTTGGAAATTACTGATGGCTTAGGTGTACAAGATATTTTTAATTCTCTTGCAAATGAGCATTCCCTCAGCAAACTAAAACCAACCAAGAACAATTAACGCAATTTTCTTCTTAAGTCCTTACTTGAGTTAAAATGAATTTTCCATTTACTTTGAAGGGAAGCATTTTAAAATTCCCAAATCTCTTCCCTAAAAATTTACTACCTTTTTTAATTTATAATAAATTACGGTA